>JAOTRI020089623.1:0-15907 GCA_028564885.2 Zoanthus sanctaehelenae
ATATTTGTGCTGGCGACCAAATCTAAAAACTTAGGAGCCAGCTGGCCCCAGGTTTTTTTTTCTAAAGTCGAGCCCTGAAGAAGATAAGTAAAAAAATTAAACCTTTGTATAGAAACACAAGGGTTACGTTACAACCAATGTTGGTTATAAATAGGCTATTACCACACATGGTCGGACGTGGTTGGCGCATTTGATAAGATCTCTGCTTTCAAAAACACAAGATTCCCAAGTTCGATTGCAGCACTTTGCCGAGATTTGAATATTTGTGTGACCTTCTTTTCCGCCTAAGCTAACTTAGCTTTCCATCCTCCCGGAGTAGGTAAATCAGTACCAGCGTCTGATGAGAGCTAACCTGCGATGGATTAGCGTCCCGTCCAGGGGGAGAGAGCCACTAGGCTCGTATAAGGATTTAGTTTAGCTTACACATGGTTAAGCTTAAAAATCATATTTGACTAGTCCAAATCATGGATGACTAAGTTGGATCCGACAATTTGGACCATGTTGAAGTCTTCGAGAAAGGGACTGTAACTTAAGCATTGACATGCATTTTGACATGCAACAAGCTGTTTAATAACACAGCTCCTAAGAATGTTCTTACAACAATAAAATTAGTCAAAATATCTCTTTAATTTTTAGGGGAGTCAGGTTGGCATAGTGAATATCGATCGTGCCTCCCACCTCTACGACCCGGGATTAATTCCTGGGCTCTGCATGTGGGCTGAGATTTGTCGATCTCAATCTGATTCTGAGAGTTTTTCTCCGGGTACTCCGGTTTTCCTCCCTCTGCAAATTCTACTTTCACGCCGAGATCTGAGTCGTCGAGCGACTAAACATTAGCCTCTGCCTAGGAAGAATGGGCAAACACTTCCTTCGCAATTGACGTTAAATAAAGTATTTATTATTTTTTTTCATTCTTCAAAGCTTAACATTAATAATTTAAAATATTTTACATATTATGCAAATAAAACCTAATAATGTTTCAAAAAGATATTTATAATAAAACAGTGGGGTACTACCATAGGACAATCCTGGAAAAACAATCAAAGTATGTAACAACACCTCAGGGGGTCAATATGTAACAATACCTCAGGGGGTCAATATGTAACAATACCTCAGGGGGTCAATAACCACAGACTTTTCCTTGTCTTTCTTGCTTGTCGGTGGTGGTTCAGGGGGGTGTAGGCCAACACATGTCCCGATACGAAGAAGAACTGCAGGAAAGAGGCGATGAAAATTCTCCAACACTATCTCACTTGTCTCTTCAGCTCGGAACATTTCTGCCAGGGCACAAGTAATCTACAAAGAACAGCCAGATCAACAATATAAAATCTTTAGTTGAATTAGTAAGTTCTCCCACCTTGTGCCCATAATTTTAATTGAACAAGTTTGAGAGAATTTCACTTTAAATCTTTCGTAGTTTGCTTTGTTTGATCAATTCTCAATTTCTCATAACCAAATGTCTTATTTTGTATGTGTTATGTAAGGAGAAGTTGAGTGTTGATAAGTACGAATGAAAGGGTTAACAACGTTTTAAACTGATGATGGCATAAGCATGCCGAAAAATGTCTTTTAAAAACGTTGTTTTTGTCAAAGTTTAATTGCATCTAACAAAAGTTAAATTTTGAATTCCTATCAACGCTTTCCAGAATAATCTATCATTCAATTCCCTCTAGGGATAGTAACTTTTAGTGAAGAAAAAAAATGAAACCGTTTTAGCAAGTGTAATTTCGCACAGTCATTTCATGCACCGCGCAAAGCAATAAATTACTTCTTTGTTTTACCAGGCGACTGACAAACTCAAATTATTAATTAATAAATTAATATAAATTAATAAAATATTTTTCTAATGTTTTCGAACGCTATTGTTCATCTTCTTTGTAAAACTGTAAACAGACAGTTTTACCCTGAAGAAGAGCAATAGTGTTCGAAAACGCTATAGGAAAACTATCTTATTAATTTTACCTTGCTTTTAAGCATTTTAAAACAGGCGATTTATGACAAACTATCATTGTGAAACAACCAGTATTAACTCGTTAAAAAGCAATCTTGTAAATTTTTAAAACAAAAAAGTCGAAAACTGTTTGCACTCTCCCTGGTGAAAACTCATTTTAGGTTTTAACAACGTTTCTCCCACTTATTATACGTACTTTTTTATCTTTATATAATCATCAGAAATTAAGTTAGGACTGGCGGTAGATGTCAATTGGGACTTTTAGTTCTGTTTCTACCCCCTGTTGCTTTTTAGTTGTAAATAGTTATCTTATTGGCGACAAAATGTATTGAATAAATAATATGTATATAGTTTTCCTATATAGTTAGGGGTGACTTACTAGTACATAAGTTTATTTCAAAGGCCAGAGTTACGGAACCTATTTAGTATATAATGTCATCCAGAAGTGCAATCACGCATGGCTATAGCCTTTGTTCTGGTGAATCAAAGGAGAATCGGGCCATTGGTACAACAAATCGCTTTAACAATTTTGTACGTTTTCAGTAGCTGACCCAGGGTTTTCAATAAAGTTTGAAGGAGGTGGTGAAAGTTCAGGAATAGACGGCGAAGTGGCTGATATTTCTCATTTTATTTGCATTATCTGAGTAGTTTAGCTATTAAAAAAGGCGGCGAATTTATTTCAAATAGGTGGCGAAATTCGCCGGCTGCCGCCTCTTATTGAAAACCCTGGACTCTGTGCGCACAAAATTATTTACTTATTTGGTTCACTGTAACTGTTTTTTGTTCATTTTGATTTCTTAATTTATTGTACTGTATTATTGTCCTTTTAACCGAATTATTTGGTTCACTGAAACTGCTTTTTATTCTAAACTCTTAACTTACTGTATTGTTTTTGTCCACTAATCCGTACTGTATGCCCTTTCTTCGTAATTTACATAATTGTTGTATTGTATATGTTATAACTTCAGTACGGATTAACTCTTTTAATCCCAGTTTTATTGTTGAATTCTTCCAACTTGTTTCTATACTTTCTATTGATTAAGTTTGAGAGAACTTTATTGTTAATCTTCTGTAGTTTGCTTTGCTTGATCAACGCTTAGTTTCTCATTGCCAAATGTTTTATTTTGTATGTGTTATGTTAGGAGAAGTTGGGTGTTGATAATCGACTGGGACTGAAAGGGTTCAAGTGGTCTTTTATTGACCCCTGCAGGTGGGGGTAAGATAATTTATGCAAAGGTCAAGATTCTTGTTAGCCGATCGTTCTGTAATGAAACTGTAGCCAAGGAGGAAATGTTGCTGTAATATTTTTGTCTCCTTTATCAGTCATAACACAAGTGGCCTCATACACCTTCATCGACCATAGCTTCTGAGCAATCTCCAATGTAGTAGTTCGAAACATATTCACAGATTTCTATTTCAATTTCTAATCTAAATCTCACTCGAAAGATATCAAGTGGCGCTCAGGCTTAAAAAATGCGTACCTCACAACGCTAAGAGCCAAGCAGAAATGTTAGCAACACAGTGGCATGACACGCCTGTGATTCGATGTATTGCGGCTTCGACTATTTAAAAAGGCCCGTTTTATCTGTGGTGAAGTCGTCATGTATTCTCTGTAATTTAAAAAATTTTTACTTGATAATAACATCGGACGATGTCGAAACGTAGTAGTAAAACATTGTTCGCATTTGTATTTCTTATAAATAAGATATAACGTGAATTGTGAGGTCTAAGACTAACGTTATTTCGTTCTTGATTTACGTAGTCATTTTAAATAATTTCATGGCTTATAGAGGATTGACACAACGCTAGTCTTCTCGCTAGTAATACTGTTAATAAATGCTACTAAACAGACAGTGTAACAAATGGCGTGACAGGTCACGTGATTTGATATTTTAAACAATTGTATAACATTACGAGGAAAATTAGGGTTTTTACATCTAGAACCAAATTACATTTAGGACTTTATTACATTTAGGACCAATGTTATTACATTTAGGACTTTATTACATTTAGGACCAAATGTTATTACATTTAGGACCAAATGTTATTACATTTAGGACCAAATGTTATTACATTTAGGACTTTATTACATTTAGGACCAAATGTTATTACATTTAGGACTTTATTATATTTAGAACCAAATGTTATTACATTTAGGACTTTATTATATTTAGGATTTTTTTATATTTAGGACCAAATGTTATTACATTTAGGACCAAATGTTATTATATTTAGGACTTTATTACACTTAGGACCAAATGTTATGAACAGTTAGGACTTTATTACATTTAGGCCTTCTACAGATAGTCTCATTGAAACTGATCTCTACACCTTATCATACCAAAAATAGTATACCTTTTGGTTTAGCTCTAAGACTTTGCCGCATCTGTTCCACTGGTAATCTTTTTAATCTTCGCACTAAGGAATTAACAGCTTTCTTAACTATACGTGGTTACAAACTTTCACAATGTACTCTTCCCAGCATTTCTTTTCTAAATATCGGTCAGTATGGGTTGGTATACGAACTACAGTTGTGAAAGATTGGTCCTGTGGTCTCCGTGTCACTTGAGCATCATAGGATAAAATATCGGTCAGTATGGGTTGGTTTACGAACTACAGTTGAGAAAAGATTTACCCTGTGGTCCCCGTGTCACTTCAGCATGCATCAAAGGATAAATATCGGTCAATATGGGTTGGTATACGAACTACAGTTGTGAAAGATTGGTCCTGTGGTCTCCGTGTCACTTAAGCATCATAGGATAAAATATCGGTCAGTATGGGTTGGTTTACGAACTACAGTTGTGAAAGATTTACCCTGTGGTCCCCGTGTCACTTCAGCATGCATCAAAGGATAAATATCGGTCAATATGGGTTGGTTTACGGACTACAGTTGTGAAAGATTTACCCTGTGGTCCCGGTGTCACTTGAGCATCATAGGATAAATATCGGTCAGTATGGGTTGGTTTACGGACTACAGTTGTGAAAGATTTACCCTGTGGTCCCCGTGTCACTTGAGCATCATAGGATAAGATATCGGTCAGTATGGGTTGGTTTACGGACTACAGTTGTGAAAGATTGGTCCTGTGGTCCCGGTGTCACTTGAGCATCATAGGATAAAATATCGGTCAGTATGGGTTGGTTTACGAACTACAGTTGTGAAAGATTGGTCCTGTGGTCCCCGTGTCACTTGAGCATCATAGGATAAGATATCTGTTATATCCGAAGCGTCCATACATTTTTTAAAGTATTTTTAAAAATTCTTAACTGGAGAAGCGATACTTAGATCTACTTCAGCGTTTTTACTGGTTATGTTATAAATCCTTCCTGTTTGCAGGGTGTTTTCCCGATCAATCACAATGGTCGAGGAAACTCTCCGCTAATCGCTTCCTTGGTTTAAGGGATGAAGTCAAGGTCAAGGTCAAATTTAACTAGAGGGGACTGGCTATCCGAAACCAGTTTTTACTGTTCTTTTAGGAAGAAATGTTTTTACAGGTAACCGAAGTTGCACAAAACCTGCGCATACGTTCATAAACCTGTGTAGCCTTCTTCATAAATATTTTTGTATTTCAAATATAAAAAGGAAATCAGCTCTCAATCATTTTTTTTTAAATAAAGTAAGAATCATGTAAGCCGCTACAAATAAATCTGTACGAGACTCCTCAAGGTCAAAATTCGAATGCAAATGTGTTTGTTAGAAAGAACTTTCTAAACCTCGCATAAAGATTGGTATTAATTTTTTTAAATATTGCATTTTTATTGGTATTTTAAAAGACCATGTCCAGTTGTGTTCCCTGACGTTGCTACTAACAAAAGTATTGTCTTCAGTTTTTTTCTCGGCTTTGAAACTTGCCATTGATTGTTGAGATGACCAACTCACTGTTCTATGCTTACGCGTATATCAAGTAACAATTGTAATCGAGTTGTCCAGTTTACCAAGCAAAGTCTTCGAGTTGTTTAAAAAAAAAAGTTTATTATCAAAAATAGTCATTGAGCCCATCTTTTAACGTCAACTAATCAATTATTAAAACATGAATACCTGAATTGTAAGATTTAAAAACTTAACAGCGCTATTTAGTTTTAAGTATGCCTTTCAAACAAACATATAAAAGTGCATTCGATATTTTCACTTCATATGCACTTTTAATATTATTAAATTCTTTTATAACTGTTCTTTAATTAAACTGACAGGAAGTTAAAAAAATACAGGAATACACCGGTACATGATAACGGCAAATTTCAGAAACTGCATTTTGTTCTACTATTCAGTCTTTGATTGGAAGCAGAAAAATATTTTCTGATTGAAGAAACGCACTAAATTATTTTAGAAGTGCGTAGAAAAAAAAATGTTAATTTTGTCGGGATTTTGATCCTCATGATTATTATAAAGCGAATACTTATTATCTGGTAAATAAAAAACCTTACATCCTCCTTTTTTTCACCGCTTTAACGTATACACAAGCCTTAATTTCATAAGAGCCAATAAATTTATCTGAGAGTCACAGTTCTTAAAATTTATTTGATGATTTCAGCCTCGAATTGTTCTTTTATTTAAATTCTGTTATTTCTAGCAGCTGAAATGAACAAAAAAAAACACAATAGAGATATTCAAGGCATTGCAAAACAATGCGCCTCGCATTTTTATATCTATAATAAATGTAAAACACTGTAAGCCACTTGTTTTATATTGTGTTGCGAGGTTTTGCGAAGTCTACGTAAAATATTCGTGGCCTCGTTGTTCTTATAAAGTTGTTCTTTATAAAAAGCGTGTATTTCTCTGAGCCACGTAATATCCCTTATTTTCCCTTCCAAATAATTGGAAAACCGAATCACCTTTAAGAATTTGAGACTAATATCCCAAAATTTTAACATAAATGCAATCTGGCTCTTTAAGATTGAACGTCATTCCTTCCTTGTCATTAATTCCGCACCGGTAATTCAACGGCGCTCAAAGTATGTGCCATTCGACTCAACATTAAATATTGAACTTTAAACCACAAAAATCCAAATTACATTAAAAACGTTAAACCAAATGTGTTATTTTACTTTCAAAAAGAAAATTTTCAATTTTATGAGCAACATCCGTGCACACGGCTAACTAGTCTATTATTTCTATCATTCATTCAAGCAAAAAAAAATTATTATCAAATCAGATATCCGTAAAGCTTACGTAGAACGAATCCTTCCGTTTTTATTGTTATTTCAAATGGCTACATGCAAATCATAGTCGATCTCAGCGTCATTTCTACGTTCAGTTTTAAAATCAAAGGTTTGCAGATCCCTTAAAACGTCTGTATATGAAAACGCTTTAAGAAACTGACTAATTTTTTGGTAAGTGAAATTTAAGTTTTTTTGTGTATTCGTGTCATTACAGAAGACAAGAACATTTAAGGGAAAGCTAAAGCCGACAAATTCGTTTCGTCTAAAAGTTTTTGTTTTAAAAAACTTTGACACAACATAATTTTTATTACATTTTCAGAGACTAAATATAAATGATTCTTTACAATACTGTAAATTTTTATTTCAACCACTTACAAACCGTAAAATATTCAACATCAACTAACGAGAATCCTTCAACTTTTCTATTCTATATTCTATTTTAGAGAGTTGATAGTTTTTCAAAATATAGAGAAACAATCGGTTAGATTTGCCAAGGTTTAAATACGGTATAGAGACGGTTAAATTACACCCTCTTTTTCGGAATATCAGCCTCAAATGTTCTTAACATGTTCCTAAAACATCTTTACTGATTTTAAGCAATATAAATATTATACATTGGTTTGTACATGTACTTTAAAAAATACAGTAGCTGGTACGAAAGAAAACGTGATGTTGATTACAATTTGGTAATTGAAAAATCTGTGATGTTAAATTGTTATCTGCAAACTTTAGTCAACAAGCCCAAGCAAATTTTTCAATAACACTGACACTGTATGAATTATTTCATCACAAATAAATGTTCTTTACCTTTTCTCAGCCTAAGTAGTTCTTAACATGTTCTTAAATTTTGGCTACTTTTAGCCACCTGTTCCTATAAAAAATGATAAAAGGTTAGCAGTAAGCTGTGTTTACAAAGTTGTATAGCTTCGCCTTCGGAAATGTATGATTGTACATATAATGCGTCATTACATTGTTATTTATTAAGAACCAGTAAAATTTTGCTCCGGCTCAATGTTCGAACTTTTCCAACAGTTTGATGTTCAGTTTATTTTTATATTGTTCTTAACTGCCAAACATTGTTATATAGCTGAAATCGACTACACCTCACGTCCTCTTGTGCACAGTGTCTATCATATCTATTCTTAGAATTTTGTATTTTTGAGATTTTAAGCCTTACATGAATACGTTTGTCATTTGGAACACTAATAAATATATAATACCAAACGGGAAAGAGCGGTATTTCTGTGTATTGAGTATACAAGGTTGTATACCGTTTCGATTAACCGAGAAACGTAAAATTAACATTTAACCGGCGACAAAGCACGATTTCGAGGTAGCTCGTGAAACTTGGTTGCTCACTTTCTACTTGTTAGATCATTTGTTAAATTCTCCCAACTTGTTTCTATACTTTCTAGTGAACAAGTTTGAGAGAATTTTACTGTTAATCTTTTGTAGTTTATATGATCAACTCTCAGTTTCTCATTGCTATATGTTTTATTTTATGTGTTATGTTAGGAGAAATTGGGTATTGATAACCAACTGGGAGTGAAAGGGTTAATCACATATCGCAATTTTAAATCCACAATTATTTGTAAATTATTAAATCTTGCCAAACCGTCCCTCCAGACCATGCAAAGGTCCAACTTGGTTAGAGGACGGTTTGGCGATTTTATATCAAAAACTTCACTAAAATTCACCCAAATTCAAATTTCCCTCTCCTCCCACAAATCTCATCCAAAAATTCTGAAAATATTTACGAGGCTTCCTTTTTACTCAATCTGTAAAGTGATTATCGTTTTCTTCGATTTTCAAAACAATAATTTATGAGTTATCATAAAAAATGTCACTAAAAGTAGCGAAAAAACGCCCAATAGGGTAGAGAGTGGCCTTAAACCACGTCTACACGAGCAATTTTTATGTGACAACTTTTGTGTGACAATTTATATTTGCTCGTGTAGATGAACAAAATTGACCTCGTTTTGTATGACAATTACATTTGCTGAAAAACTGGCCTGTTAGTTTTTATGCGGCAAATGAAAATTGCCACAAACGGAAAATTGTCCGTGTAGACGAGACAACACATAAAATTGGCAATTTTTTTTGGTGTCATTCATAGATCCCAGTCTCCACTCTTTTGTTTTCAAGTAAAAATTGCTCGTGTAGACGGGGCGTACACTGTCAAATAAATAAAACTTGTCACATCAAAATTGCTGGTGTAGACGAGGCTATCTCAGCATATAAAAATTGTCAAACAAAACTTGTCACAAAAATTGCTCGTGTAGACAGGGCTACCTCAGCAAATAAAAACTGTCAAAGAAAACTAGTCACATAAAAATTGCTCGTGTAGAGGGGGCTACCTCAGCAAATAATAATTGTCAAACAAAACTTGTCACATAAAAGTTACTTGTGTAGAGGGGGCTACCAAAGTAAATAAAAATTGTCAATCAAAGCTTGTCACATAAAAATTCCTCGTGCATACGGGGCTACCTTAGCAAATAAAAACTAGTCACATAAAAATTGCTCGTGTAGACGGGGCTACCTCAGCAAATAAAAATTGTCAAACAAAACTTGTCACATAAAAATTGTTCGTGTAGACGGGGCTACCTCAGCAAATAAAAATTGTCAAACAAAACTTGTCACATAATTGTTCGTGTAGACAGGGAGTTACACTTCCCTTATAGCTGCGAAGGATATTATGACACAAAACCGCAACATCCAATCAACATACCGCGTCATTGTAAGCGTATCCGCTTGCAAGAGCGAACACTCAATAAAACGTCAGCTCCGTACTTTATTAATAGCGATTTTCATCACTCAGAATTTTTGATAAGGTTACTAGTTAGAATTCATACATAAACTTCTTGAAGAATTTTTGGAAAAAATATTTCCTGACGTTAGCACGTGTACTTCCGTTCCCATCCCTTCCCCTGCAGGGAAATTCGGAAGGATTTTTCCTGCACGGGGGAGGGGTGGGAGAGGATGTACACAAGCTACCGGGCATCCCTGGCAGAATTTGCTTTTTATATAATAACATCTTTAAAAGAACAATGACGCTCAGATTGGGTAAAAATTAAGAACAGTTTAAATAAAAGTGAAATATAGTGAAAATATTTCTAGTTGAAACTGTACTGAATCTAGAATTTACACTTTTTCTAAGAACGTCGAATTTTTTGACCGAGGTTGAAATTATTAAATATTTTTGGTATAACAGCCTCAAATGTTTTTAAAGATGTTCTTAAAATATCTTCACTGATTTTACACAATATTTATGCTACATCTTCTACCGTATGTGGTACTTTTCTGTATACATTGATTTGAACAAGAACTTTGTACTGCTTTGATAAAATTCTATCGACTTTCTTGTTACCTGGTAAATGAACAACATGCGATGTAAAATTGTTATCTGCAAACTTTAAATAAGAAGACCACCAAAAAAAACTTTAAGTGACACGGTATGAATTATTTGCAATATAATATCATCATAAATAAATATTCATCTTTTCTCAGCCAGAGCATGTTCTTAAATTTTTGGCGATTTTCAGCCTCGTGTTGTTATAAAAAGCTTCTAATAAAACAAAGAATGTAAACCATGGCTTAAACTAGCACGTTTTCAATCAAACCAATAGCCTAATAGCCCACACAGCCAGCGCTTATCCTCCGGTTTCCGTAGTGTAAAGCGGACAAGAGTCTTTCATTCACCCTGGACGGGACACTAATCCATCGCAGGTTAGCTCCCAAACAAACGCTGGTACTCATTTACCTACCCCGGGAGGATGGAAAGCTGAGTTGGCTTAGGCGGAAAAGAAGGTCACACAAAAATTCTAATCTCGGCAAAGTGCCGGGATCGAACTTGGGACCTTATGGTTGGAAGGCAGAGACTACCAACTGCGCTAACCACGTCCGCCCCTAAGAAAAACTTATGCCTCATTGCAAACTTTCTTCCACTCTGTAATTTTAAATTTGCCCACTATATTGTGCCTGAATTTACAAGGTAACTCTGCTGCTTTATTTTTGTGTGGCAGGGAGAAATTAGAGAAAAAAAGTAGTGTTTTTCTTAAATTTTAGGCTTAAATATTTTTCTCTCAGATTATATTTAAAATAAATTAAAATCCAATGCTCATCCAAAAGACATTCATACTGGCCAGCTGTTAAAAATATTTCCAAGTCATTTAGTTTAGTTATTTTTGCTCATTTTTTTCTCAAGGAGAGGGTGCTTTTCAGCAGTTTATTCAAGCTGCTCTGTTACCATGGTAACAAGAGACTCAAACATGCAGTTGCTGGTCATGTTTAGTAGTCATATATGTTAAACACGGTATAAGTTTTTTGAAAAGTTTTTGTTTAAAGAAAAAGTTTTTCTAGGTTAAGTCCCGCCTTAAATTTCCTTCTGAAAAAATAAATATACATATCTTCTTCGGGTTAATTTTTAAGTCTTAATCTTTCTTCATATAAATGACATTTTGTGATTTCCATCTTATTCTATTTGAACTTACTATGCCATTTTTGTTATGTGTAATTATCTAATTTTAAAAACTTTGTTTGCTCGAACTCGACTCTTGCTTGAAGTTGAAGTCGTGAAATGCGAGCATTGCAATGCAGTTACTTTTAGTTCGTAGCTTGTTTCTATACATACTCATTTAAAGCTAAATCCTTTTGCAAGCATGTTGACCCAAGTTGCCGGCGCTTATCTCCGGATTCCATAGTGTTAAGCGGATAAGAGTCTTTGACTCTCCCTGGACGGGACACTAATCCATCGGCAGGTTAGCTCCAACAATCCCGGAAGGATGGAAAGCTGAGTTGGCTTAGGCGGAAGGTCACACAAATATTCGAATCTCGGTAAAGTGCAGGGATCGAAATGGGGACCACGTGGTTGGAAAGAAGATCTATATCTTACCAACTGCGCCAACTACGTCCGACCAAAATTCCCTAATTATAACCATTCACTGACAAGGAGAGACTTTCGCTTCTTTTATTTTGATTTCTCGTTCATTTTATTGTCAGCGCGTGGGTATATATATGTAAACAAACTACTCACTTCCAGTAACTAACCGTTAAATACGAAATGTTTTGCATATACAAATAGTCAGTCAGGATTAAAACTATATTGAATAGGATGATACCAAAACACATTTATCTATACGAAAAAATACAACGGTTTGTTTTGTGAGAATGAGAATTACGGAAACTTTGATTCATGTTTTCTGGCTTTGTGAAAAAAAAGCAAACGTTCCTTGGAATCCTTGGAGGCATGGTTTCATTCTAAGGGTATTCTGTCCTAGCATATGACCATAAACCAGATTGATACTTTTGACCTGAATATGGAGCGAGAAAACCACATTATTGACTTTATGTAATTTTTTAAAAGCTTTATATTTCAGATATAACATACACAAATAAAAGTATAAAAACAACGCCCCAAACATGAAGGCGTACAAGACTCAGCAGCAAGGGTATAAATTCATAGAAACAATTGTGCTATTGAACAAAGTTTTTTTCATCCAAAATGGACACACAACCTCAATGTGAAGACGCCGTATACATATACAGAAAACTGGGCAGATAATTTGGGGTCAGTTTTTTAAAACGCAAAACAACTTCAAATAAAATGCGAATAAAAATTTAAATAATAGAGATTCCGGAAATTTTGAATATTGTAAACTATTTTTTTAAACATACCACATGCTGAGTGATAGCAGTTTAAAGACAAAAACATACATCTACTTGAATTCAACTATTTTTGCTGAACTTTTGCTGAAAAAATAAAATCATAAAATTGCAAAGTCGTGCGCGCGCGCGAGCTATTTTACGGCCGTTTTCAATTATAGAAAACAATCAGGTGTCACATGCTGAGTGATTATTCAACCAGTTTGGCCGAAACATTAATGAGGAAAGACATTATAAAACAGCTAAGTGAAGAACAAGCTCCGAAATGCTTTTTTTCAAAAACTTTATTTCTATAAACATAAACTTTCAGACACGTGCTGCATCATACCAATAATATTCATAGAGTGAATATAATCATCTTACCGACACTTTTAAGTGTGACGAATAACAAAACATAAAATTTTGAATTGATTTCATATATGAAGGGTTCTATTTTTATATACACTATGCACAAAACGAGATTAGAGATTAACAATAAGATACTATTTTTTTTTGCTCGAGGATTTGGATCGAGAAGTCCCACGGCCATGAGACTGTGCAGAAAGGGATGGTTTTGTTTCCTTGGAAACAACGCTCACTGGAGTTTCGGCAACTGACTGAGTGGAGCTGGCGCGAGAAGCTGACCTCTCTAAGGCTCGTATCTTTTCTAAAGCCTTTTTTAGTTCTGTTTCCGCTTGAATGGCTCTCTCTTCTTCTCGCTGAGCCCTCTCTTCGGTTTCTCTACGAAAGAAAAATAATAAAATAAAAATCAAACAAAATAAAGGCTATAATTATTATTTGAAAATTTTGTCATAAAATATTTTTTAAAATTTTTTTGCGACCATGCGGTCATCATCAGTAGAAACAACCTAAGAACAGTAATGCACCTGTCAATGTAAGCCCCCACCCCCTCACCCCTGGGAAGTATGAGCCATTAGCCATCAAACAAAACCAAACTGTGATAATGCCCCACATACAAGGGCCTTTAATTCTGTCTAACCCTCTACAAAACGTGAACAAATTCCCCCACCCACCGGGCTAAACAGCATGCCAAAGCCCCGATCAATCCCCAACTATGCTCCATACTTCCCCGGGGTGGGGTGGGGTGAGGTGAGGGTGGGGCTTTACATTGACAAGTGCATAATCCAACCGTGCACTGTTGAATCAAAGGAAATATTCCTGGACTTTTTAACAAATGACAAAAATGCCGTAAATGAAAAATTGACAGTACACATTAGCGGATATGAAAAAAACAGATAAAACAATCGTGTTGCTCCTTCATAGCCTAACTAAAAGAAATCGAGAAACAGAAGCAGGGCTCGACGTTGCGGCTAATGCGACTTGATTTGGTCGGCTGGTGACTAACGCTTCCCCCTTGTCGCTCATCTGGCCGCCGTGATTTCAAGTTATTAGAGAGCTTAAGCACTGGAATAATTCTTCAAGACGGGATTCTCTGAGAGTAGACTGGATCGAGAATGGCGTTTTGGCGCAATTTTTTACCTTAAGCAGCGCGCGCGCTGCCACGACGGACGCATGCAGAGTAAAAAGGCGCGAAAACAAATTCTGAAAAGCCCAGTCGTAAATAAAATGATCTTCAAACTGGTTGCACGTACACCAAGAACCTGGAGCAAAAGTCAATGTTAAAGTAAATATATCTTAATAACCGAGTGAGAGATCCGTCCGGGAAAATATTTGCCCGTGGTCTTTCACAGTACAGACCGATCATAGCGAGGCCTGGGCGAAAGACCCAGGACAAATATTTTCCCGGACAGACCGAGCGAACGAGGTTATTAAGCTTTTTATTACATGGCGTCAGTTTTAGATTAAAAGAGAACAAACGCGCGCTCTCGTTAACTAGAAATCGATCCAATAACATCTCGGTCCTGTATGAAAAGTTATTGGACCGATTTTCAGCCAATCAGCGTGCAGGATTTGGTTATCGGCCCAAGAAATCTAGCTTGCCATGTAATAAAAAAATATTTATTGTCCATCTTTTTAGTGGTTGAAGACATAACTTTGATGAAAAATCGTCGCAGTTTTGAGAGACCAACACGGAGGCAAAAACCGCACTACGTGTTCAACTGTGCGACATCTGTTGACATTTTAATTCCGGCTGGCGTCCGAGAAAACAAGAACGTCTGTTGCTTAAGCTGTTCCAAAACTATCTTATTTGCAAACTTCAAAACTAACAAAAGTAATAGAAACCTTGAAAAATTTTATATTTTTAATAATTTGTATTACTGAAGGATTCTACTTGTTATCTAAATGATAAAAAAGTGATATAGGGACTTTAAAAAATGCTTTGGCCATGGTTTAATACAGAAACAAAAAAACGAGACCGCGCGCTCTGTTCAGTTTTAGAACCACGTGATAATTTAAAGTTCACGAAAGAAGTGCCGAGAGGAAAACGAGCCGTAGGCGTTACATAAGCTTTATTTTATAAAACAAAAATAGAAATATGAACGGCAAGGTGATACTCAGTTTCTTTTGAAATCTAATCATACATTATATATGAGGCACTGCCTCTCATTGACATCTAGAATTTTGCTGAAAATATAAATACAGTTAATGTTATCAGCAGGATATATCAATTGTGTGCAGTTACAAAACTAATTTCGACTCCATTACATCCTGCACCAAATAGATGTGGCCGTCTCTAAAACGGACATCCATAAGATTATACCTTTCCCAGCACCAATCTGCTCTCCCCGTCCAGTGCTGACATTGATGAAAGCTTTATAAAGTTTCCAGTTCAATAATTTGACAACAAAATAAAAATTTCACAAGTACAAACATACAATAATTCTTTTTGCAACTTCTCGACAGCAGCCAGGGCTTCCATTGCTTTCCTTGTGTCTGGGGTTGGTATCTGAGCTGTAGAACAGAAAAAAACACGTTATCAGAGAGTCGTATGTAATTTTTCACAACTCATTTAAATAACAAAATCAAAGGTCTCTTACGACCAGCTCATTCATGAAATAGGCAGTAATATTTAAGTCTAATGATTAACCCTTTTCCAGCTGCACCGTTCTCAACCGCTATTAGAAAATAGTAGTAAGTTAGCAAAGTTAATCTTTGTTAAACAAAAAAAACATGTTTCGACTTTGGTTTTAAAGCAAACTTTAGTAGTTTCTTTAAGTTTGGAAGGCCAGTGATGCA
>JAOTRI020089634.1:0-15904 GCA_028564885.2 Zoanthus sanctaehelenae
AGCGAACTCGAACTATCTTCGTGACTCAGTCGGGAGAAAATCGATTTTCTAAAAAGTTACATTACTTACGCACGCACGCACGCACATTACACGACCGACGACATAGAGGCTTACTGCCTGTTACCAGGCAGTAGCCACAAAAACTGCAAACTATTATAGTAGAAATCTACACATTTTAAAAAAATATATTAATAAATATGATAGCAAATTGATGGAGACTTTTTAGATTACAGTTACACAAAATAATTGATTAATTACTTCGAGAGATATCTACCTGTGGAAAGAAACAATATTTAAGACGGTATAAGAATTATTGAGAATATTCTTTTGCTATCGCTAGTTTTTGATTACTGCAAGCATGCCTCGCCCCAGGATTACTCCCTATATGGTAAGATAAGGAAACTCGTCGTATTTTATAGTGGTCAGAACTCGATATTTGGTATTTTTTAGGGGTTTTCAGAGAAAAGTCGCGGTTATTTTATATTTTATAGGGATCATTTCTTACTTTGAGCTATTTTTAGGGGTCGAAATTATTAATATACGCTTTGGTGTTTTCAAGGGTATTTTTGTCGCATTTCCCGTCGAGCATCAGTCGGTACCCTTTATACCTCAAAGTTACCCCCTCAATTTCCGGGTTACCGTGCCTGTTTGACAGGAGAGGGGAAGACACGAGAGCATCTTTATCTTAATGCGACTGGGAGGGGTGGGGAAGGGGTGAAAAGGGGCTTTGGGTTGATACAGTACGTTGGGGAATTTAATCTGTTTTGGTCAAAAAGTATTCACTCTCTAAATTTCCGTCGAATTTATTCGAATGGCACTATTAATGAATTGCGACGGTTGTCCCAAATGCATTGTAACATGTTAGGTATGAAAAATCAAAGATAATGCAATGAGTGGTAAGCCTAACACCACATCTCTTATCCACTTTCTTTTTATTCTTTACTGTGATAACATAAGTAATCTTATTAGATAACAGACTGGTTAGCCCAGTTGGTAAGGTGTCAGTCTGCTGTGCGGGGGTTCGTTCCGGCCGGAACAGCACTCAGGGTCTTAAAATAATTGACGAGAAAGTGTTGGCTTTGCTCTAACATCTGCAAATGGTTAGACTTTCGCGTGTTCCCGGATAAGGACGTTAAACCGTAGGCCCAGGAGTAAGATCCTTGCATGCAAGAGACCTCGAGTCCTATTATCTCTACTCCTTGGAGCCTCACTAGGTTCCTAAATGTTTTAAAACAAAACAAAACAAAACTGTAAGATCCCACAAGTGGCAGAAAATCTGAAATCATTAAAATAATAGAAGTGCGTGATTCTAGAGTTTTGCCATCGTTAACTGATCAATTTTTTACGATAACGGTTCAAAGCTTTGCCTCGTTACCATACACCTCTTATGAGTCCTGGATTAGAACATGATATTTCCCACGTCACGTGTTGGCTCCAGGCTGGCGCTCGAGCTTTATATGTCAATCTTGTAGGAACAGAAAACCAAAAAGGCTGTGGCGGAAAAGAAGGTCTTTCTCAAAAACGTATATTTTGGCAGTGCCGGGCCTGCACCAGCCCAGATTGCCACTCAGTCGAGGCGAATCTTTGCTGACGTCATTTTTTACAATCTGTTTCATTCAACCTTCGCAGCGAACGAGCGGAAGTAAATATGATTTGAATTCAGAACTTAAGGCTTTTGACTCTATACAAACAGTACTGGGAGCGCGTGGTTGGAGCAATTGGTAAGATCTCTGTTTTCCGGCGCAGATCGATCCTGGCAGTTTGCCAACGGAAATTCGAACATTTTCTCTAACGTTCTTTTCCGCCTAAGCCAACTCAGCTTTAGTATTCTTCCGGGTTAACTAAAAAGGAAACAGCATTTTCTGGGAGCTAACCTACGATGGATTAGTTTCCTGTCCAGGGGGAGTCAAAGACTCTCATCCGCTTAACACTACGAAAATCGGAGATACTCGCCAGTTTCAGATGGTCCACTTGGCTGTTAAAAGATTTATAGCATGCAAAAGGTATCATGGACCCTGATATATTAATAACAGCTTCGTGAAGAAACCGTTGTAACTGGTTCTCTGCTCATATCTCCATTGGGGAAAATTTAATCAAATGTATCCGCAAACAGAACTTCTGAATTTTCAAAGTTTACTAGATGCGAGATGATGCTTTTTTATAATACGATCGGGATTTATTGTATGCATTTTCAGAATTAAAATAGCAATTTAATTTTGGTTTTACAAAAGAAAATATTCCGTTTTAAAAGTAGTTACAAATTGCGGTAGGATATTTTTATATCCCTACACAACTTACCATATAATGATAACCTATGATAACCTATAATGACTGAAAACAATTTTATAATATTATTTACTTTGCACAGCTGAAAGAACGTTACGATCACGTTGACGATATCGATCTGTTTGCGGGAGGCGTCCTTGAGAAACCAATGCCAGAAGCTTTAGTAGGACCTACTTTCTCTTGTCTTATCGCCAAGCAATTCCGTGACCTGCGCAGAGGCGATCGTTTTTGGTATGAGAGACACAACCGTTTCACTGGGTTTTCATATCGCCAGCTAAGAGAGCTGAGAAAAGTTTCTCTTGCTCGTGTTATCTGTGACAATGCGGATGACATTGATCGTATCCAGCCTCGCGTGATGGAAGTTGGGAGTGTTGGATTTGGAAGAAACCAAGTCAAAAGTTGTCGCAAAATTCCTCAAATCAATTTCAACAATTGGGACTAGAAAAGCATTAGTTCTAGCAGTCGTTCAATAATATAGCCCTAGTATATAATACTGTACGTAGACAAATTTTTTGTGAAATATTTCAAAACTTTTGTGAAAACTCTTGTTAATTTTTTTTGTAATTTTTGTGAGTGATTGAAAATAAATAAGAATTCTAAACCTGATCGCAAGGACAAAGACCTTTTTATTTTTTGCTAGTATCGTACTTTTATTTAGATATACACTGATCCCTGTATTAACTCTAAATCTAATGCCAACACCTTTTCTTCAATTACCAGTGCCCCTTTTGACACCCCTACCCCTTTCAACACCTGTACCCCTTTCACTAACCCATATGCTTTTTGACACACCTACCCCTTTCAACACCTGTACCCCTTTCACTAACCCATATGCTTTTTGACACACCTACGCCTTTCAACACCCGTACTCCCTTCTATTCTATAACCCCTTCAACTACTTCTTTCATCTTCAAGCACCAATATACTTTTCTTTTAAGCCCTCACATTCAATTTCAACCATCCATAAACCCTTCAAATGCCCTACACCTCATCTTTCGCTTACCCTTACTCCTCCCTCCAACTAACCGCCCGCCTCCCTTCGATTATAATATCTTACAAAATATACCACGTAAAAGCTGTATAATCAACGTCGGAGTATTGCTCTTGTTGACGATTTTCAGAAAAACTAATGTATAATAATAAGTTAACTAAGAAGCCAACACGACCTATATGAAAATTAATTAGAGCACTATGTTTCAGCTAGCCACATTAGCCTTCTTCGGTTGTGGAATAACTTCAGATTTGTAGTTAATGAAAAAGTAAAGTTTGCAAAACTGTTTACTGAAGCACTTTTATTAAACTATAAAACAATGTTGATAAATTGAAAATCTAATTTTTCCGTCTGAGAAAAATAACATATATAGCCCTTGGCGGGAATCGAACCCCACATCTGCGGTTTACTAATTAGTTCGACGTGCTAACCACTACACCACAAGGACCAACCACACTGGTGACGCAGCCGGACAATGTTATGTAGATGGTAACTCTAGGGGTTCCCAGGGCGATATTTTTCTCTATCTTTTGACATAACTTTGTAACTTTTATGTTATCTTAAAATATGAAAGTTGTGATGAAAATTTGTCTGGGAGGAGCAATAGTCCCAAAAACGTTTGTTTGCACCCCGAAGAAAAAACTCTGCGTATAGTAGTTGTTGAGTAATAGTTTTTAATTCATTCTGTCGTACTTTATTTCACTTATTAATAAAAATTGCTTTTTATAACAATACGATTTAGTCACAAGTAATACATATAAAGGTTCTGCTAGAATAACAATTGTAAATGTCACATTCTACTTATTTACATTAAAACTTTAATAATGTGTATACAAAATGCTACATCTCGAGAAGCCCACGAATTGAAAATTGAATTGGTGGCATTCAGTCGTCCTACGCCATCAGTACGAGTGTGTTTATTTTCAGATTCTGTTGGCGCCAAATATTGGCCAATTAGAGATCGATTTTCAGTAATTACGTCATCTTATAGTTCTGTTCTGAAATGTTTTCAAGATGGCGGATGATTAATAACTAGGATCTCAAGAAAGATTTGAGCAAAGTCTCAAGCTCCTATTTTATGGGCTTCTGACATCTCGTAATGAGAGAGTACTGTAAATAATGAGAAATACACTGGAGCAAAAAAAACTATGATACTCTTTCAAGTATATCCGTCTCAGTTTGAGCGAATAAAACCTTTTAAAAGTATATAAATTTCATTCCCTGATTGCTTTTACTGGTAGGCCAAGTGAGTCTTAAATGTTCACTAGAAGCAGAGAGATACATAGCAAAAAACATAAGAACATTTTTAATATTTACCGTTGCGGCTGCCATCAATGACAGCTTATTAAAAAACAGACCTTTTTACAGTCCTGAAAGGTAACCAAGCTTCTACATGAAACTGAGGCTTAGGGTGACCTGTAACGGTTAGAGAAGCGGAAATAATTATCGTACGAAAGACGTTCCACTTCTCCAACTGTGTCAGATCAGCCTAAGCCTCAGTTTCATGTATAAATTAAGCTTGCCTAGATGCAAATGCACTCTTACACCATCTTACAACTGTTCGTATTGTTGCAGAAGTCATCAATTCCACTTCTCTCTCACAAACACAAAAATAAGATATTTCTAATATTTGACAAAACATTTAAGCTAAGATTGAATAAAATGAATTCACAGTCATTTTTAAAAATCAATAGTGACTGCATAGCCGCGTAGCGTATCTAGCATGGACCACTGAAAAAGTTCTTGCTACGGTAGTACTTTTGTTTCATTTCAAGAAAACCAAACAGGAAAAAAGTTTTCATGCATGCTGTGTGGCAAACTACTTGATACTTCTTTGTCTAAAAACTAGAAAAAAATTAGCTGGGGACAGAAATAATACTTATGTATTAATTTTACTTAATTAGTTGTTAATTTAGCTTCTTTGTGTTTTTCATTGGGTGTCATTTCAGATCGAATCCTCTTTGAATCCAAGTTCAATTAGAGATCGCGCACTTTTTTAAATGAAATGATTGCTCTGCACTCAAAGCAAATTCCACTATACATCGACGGACTTTAACGGCGCCACTTACACAACATGGGGAAGGAAAAATCTCCAAAATAAACCACGAACCATTCTGCAAGCGAAAATCAAAAGTCGAATAGCTTGAGATAGGAAAGCAAATATTGCTAAACCTAAAAGAGCAATTGGGAGAAAACTAAGCAGTCCCAACTCAATCCATTGTAAAACCAAAAGGTTATGCTTGGTGGGACCTTCAGGGTCTGTTCCACTAGAGATCAACGAGGCTTTGGCTACGCCACTGGCTGCAATGAGAACGAGCGCTGAGAGAGATGTGGTCTCGCAATGGTTAACCATGGCATCTTTAAAAGGCTTCCGCAATAAATGATGCACCAAAATGACTACACAAGCAAAGTTCAGGCAAAGAAGGCGAATCATTGGATCAAAGATGAAGGAATACAGACACACGAGTAGAAATCGTCTGCCAATTAAAACGCTCTCCCACTGTAACGTTCCCGCACGATTTTCAGTCGGTGCTCTGAATGGTGTGTGAAGGATTTCTTTGATTTCGTCGTTATCATATGCTTTTCTTTGAACTTTTCCTTTGCAGTGATTGATAATCCAGTAAATTAAAAATGCTAAAGGCACACAGCACGCGCCAACAAATTCTTTGTTAGATATTTCTCTTCTATGAATCTTAATAGAACCCCAATAGAGGGTAACTATGAATGGTACAATGAAAACAACCACGTAAGTAACAAAGATATACTGCCACCACTGCAAGCACTCAATATTTCCATTATAAAACAATCTAGATTTGTTGCCGATCTTCACACACTGCAATAGTTTAAATGAGACTTCAGCCAGCCTGTCGTAACCAAGCAACAGTATTTCAATTGAAACAGCAATGTAGTGAGTTACATTCGGCTTTCGCCGCCCTCTCAGTTTGTTGAACCAGAAGTTTAAAATGTAAATAGGAAACAAACAAACAATTGTGCCGAGGACTTTCAAGGATATAAACAATTCCTTTGTCACAACCGTTAATCCAGGGAAAGGACAACCTAGTTTGTCTGAGACAAGTAAAACGTGAAAGCTAAAAAAGGCCATAACAGGCTTGAGAAAGAACAGTCTTTTAAGCAAGTTGGGATATGATATGATAAGTAGTAACTCTGCAATTTGGTAGAAATAAAATATTACTTTTATAAGTCCAGAACTGACGCTTTCCCCATTCAAGTATGTGTGCTGAGGTTTAGTTTTTCTAAACCAAAGGGAATTTTTATACAAGAAATGTATTACGGG
Source organism: Zoanthus sanctaehelenae (assembly GCA_028564885.2). Taxonomy (NCBI): domain Eukaryota; kingdom Metazoa; phylum Cnidaria; class Anthozoa; order Zoantharia; family Zoanthidae; genus Zoanthus; species Zoanthus sanctaehelenae. The sequence goes on from JAOTRI020089634.1 coordinate 6,573, forward strand.
TGGTTTAAAGAGCAAGAACGACGTCATAAGAGCAACCGCTAGAATAGCTAACAGCCAAAATAGAGAACCATTACAGTTACTTATTTCTCTACACTCAGTTGAGAGTAAGTCCTCTGTATAACCGTTCTTGCACTGACCACACAATTGACCCTCCCGGTTACCAGTACAACGATTATGATTTACAGGGATGCCATTGCAATAATGATGCGGACACGATATGAACCTCAATACGAAAGGGTTCACTGAAGCAACATAGCCCCAGAAATTCAATTTCGCAACGATTGTGTCAGAACAGATCGCTCCATATGGACAAGGTAAGCAGGTGGATTTACTGTCAATATCGAGCCCAACTGAGCGTCCCCTTTGTAGACTATACCAGTTTCTATTGCACTTCTGACAAAACAGGATCGTTGAATTTAAGCTGTAAACACACGGAGTATTGTTGTATATTTTTGTAGCAGAACTAGAGGACTTCTCGACTTTTAACTCTTTGCTCAGCGGGCACTTGAAGGAGGATAACTTATCAATGTTTATAAATCCTTGCCTACTTATTTCAAAAATTGGTTGCATGTTGGTAGTAAAGTTAGTAATAAACGATGAACCATGAATGGTAAGAGGGTAGCCACTTTGAAACAAAATAAAACAGTCCCTTGCCTCTTTTGAGTAAGGAAGTTTATCCGAGTTTACTGTTTCTCGAGCGAACGTTGAATTATATACTCGAAGACTACCGCCGAGTTCAGTAACAGTGATAGCACCTCCAAATGATATAGCAATGTCTTCATGAAACGTGCTGTTTATCACAGTTGTTTCGCCATTTCGTAGCATCAATATTCCACCATGACCTACGTTGTGTCGAAAACGAGTGTTTTGAATAAGTGTATGACCAAGAAAAGTCCACGGAGGGAACTTGTCTTTTATGCCATAGGTGATGGTCGGCAATGAATTGCTATGGCCAACCTGACGATTTCCTGAACTAAAAATCAAAGACGATGAAGCGAAATCAAAATCTGCGTCACTGTCTGTCTGTTTTGTAGAACAGAGATGATGATTGGGAATATCAGAAGGAGTTCGTAAAATCATGACAGGTCCTTTATACTCGAAAGGCTTATAGTTTATGTTGTTCCAAAACTCAGAATCTAGTATCTTTATGGTTGCTTTCGTAAAATTCCAAAGATTTAAATCAATGGCCTTTCCTTTATTTCCCGTCATTTTAACACGTTCGAAAGTAACAACTGCGTTAGAGGTAAAACTGTGTCCAACGGAATATCTAGAATCCTTTCCGTAAGAATTAATTTCGATGTTGCTAGCTCGAATTGCTGGATGGCCGTTTCCATAGAATAATGTATCTTGAAAAAGAATCGAAATGTTTTTGCCCTGTCTATTTTCTTTTACTTCTACACTTGCGGAATTATTACCAAAGACGCATTGAATAAAAGCAATGTGTATAGGGTTGTCGTACAGTCGTGTTAAGTTATCAAGATATTTTGGTAACTTAGGTGAATTTTTAAAGGTTATTCCTTTACTTTGGGTAAAATTCACTGTCATTTTCTTGCAAAAAACCAAAAAGTTACTCGTTACAATAAGCCCGTTCGTGTTCGACAGGAAAAATGATTCTGTAATATTTACAAGACCTCGATGAAAAACGTTCCCGAACAAAAAAATAACGCCCTGTGGTGACTGATTATCCTGAAACGTGGAGGTGAGGATGAAAAGTTTGGTATAGAATCTGTTCGGATCTGGACGGTAACCCTTCATACTTTCTTGATTGTTATTACCAACATAACCCAAATTTAAAAAACGTCCAAAATTTTTAGAGAAACTCACGTTACGTACGTGAATCATAACTGTCTCGTCAAGCAGTAGACCCGACCTCAGCAAAGTAAATGCGTCCCCAAAGCCATTTGATGTAAATGTGTTGTTATTGATATGAACTTTGAGCAAGAAAGGATCTTTAGTGACTTTATACGGTGAAATAATAACACAATCCAAGTTACTCTTGAACGTTGATTGTGATATTGATATTAAAGTCATCCCCAACATCTTGAAAATGAGAATAACTGATTTGTGGCTATCGAAGAAGCTGCAGTTTCGAATAAAAACCTCTGAGTAATTTGTCATTTTCAATTTAGCACCGTGAAAAGCAATTGATTTTATCAGAATTCTTGTTAGGTTTTCGTTTCTTGGTGTATAAATATTGATATAATCATTACGGGAAGTATTGCTTGTAATATGCGCAACATTGCTGTGGCCTTCCAACGTAAAATTCTTACACACAACCGACAAAGATGGTGGCCAATAATAAAAGTCCTTTTCCGTCCCAGTTCCATCGATGTGAATGTGCAGGGACAAGCTGTCATTGTTAAGTTCTAAGCTGTGCTTTAATGTTTTACAAGGGTTTTCTTTAGCTCCACAATCAGCAATATCGTTTCCTTTAAGTTTTGATATGAACATTTTACGAACAGTCTTGTTTCTCCATTCCACTGTTCCCACTAAAAAAACAATGAAAATTCAAGATTATTCGCAGTTCAAGTAAAATAATCCTTGACACTGTTGGATTCCAAATTCTATAATGGAGACTGCAGTTTCTAAGGGCAAGCATTTGGGATCTCAAACTGAAAAAGATTCCAGATTTCAATGACAAGTACTTCGGATTCCAAAGACTATACTTTCAGATTGTAAAGATTAGAATTTCAAATTCCGAAAAATTGTATGATCAGTCTGGATTTCAATGACATTGATTCTGGATTTCAAAGGCCAGCAGATTTTGAAGATAAAATTTTATATTCCAAAAACATATGATCCCGAATTTCAAATGAAAAGGATTCCAGATTCCCAAGAGTAGTACATATGATTTCAGATTTTAAAGATTAATATTTCCGACTACGAAAAAATATGATTTCGGATTTCAAAAATTTATACTCTGGACTCTAAAGACAAGGTTTCCGGAATCCAAAGAATATGATTCCGCATTATTCCAGGTCTTAGAGATCAGGGCCCAGTTGTTCAAAGACTGGTTAAATTCAACCCTGGATTAAGCAAAAATTCAAACAGGAATTTCTTCTTTAAGAAAAGGTAAACAGGTATTTATGAATACTGTGTGGATTTATCTAGGAAAAGTCTTGTTAATCCCAAATATCTCATTCTAAGATAAGAAATAATATCGTGTGTTAAACATTTAACCATGGGTTAGTGCTAATCAGTTTTTAAACAACTGGGTACCAGGAGCCCGGATTCCAAAAACTAGGATTTAGGATTTCGCGAGTAATTATTTCCTGGTTGCGGAATTCGAATCATCTTGGAAAGGAGCGCTTACTAAAAGATATATTGACCGTCACTTTAAAAGTACTAAGACTGTTTGCCAACTTAATTCTTTGGTAACTTTGTTTTATCGCAATCCATAGATCTGTCCTGTTCACCTAAATGCAAATTTCCGATTCAAGTCTTTGATATACATGCACACTTTTTTATAGGAACCAGCAAGAGGTTCATTGTTCTTAATTTCGTGGCTGTTTCAGTTTCAATATGTTCCTAATTTTTACTTATCTTTGTGTTGTTTGAAATAATGAAATATATAGAAACGAAAAGATAAGACCAGGGGGTACGCAGCTTCCTTTGATCGTGCCGCTTTTTCCCGCACGATGGTACATCCCGACTTGAAAAACTGTCAATCAAAAACGTTTCCTGCCGCTGATGCCTAATAATCGCAAAATTCACTTTCCATTGAGTTAACGATCACCGTATTGAATATGATATGACGAAAACGGACCAGAATTCTCTTTTAGAAATTGTTGTAATAACTGAACAGGGCTATTTAATGCTAGTTATCCTGTTTGGAATGTATTATGGCGATGAATTCGATTCACTGAAGCTTTGGACATGGTATTAAGGGAGCAGCCAATTCTTTTACTTATCGTGGAACGTTAAAAGAAATCAAGTCTTTATTTCCAGTACAGTACTTAATAGTCGCAGGACTCAATCTTCAATTATTGTACAAACGCTGGGAAGATTGTTGTACTTTGCTTTAAGGGAATAAACGAGTTTACGGTGAGCTATTTGTGTCACACGTGTTAGTTATCGGGGCCGGAGCTGCCAAATGTTCCATAAACTCCCATCGCCGCTTTCTTAAGATGCTGTTACTTTTATTCTTTCTTCTAATATCTATAATCTTTAATTTTTCTTGTAAGTGGCTGGATCAGCTCAGTTTGCAATATCTTTTAATATGAACCTTATGTTTTCAAGCAAAAGCTTAGTATTTTATTTTTTACAACGCAGATTTATGTATAAAATACTTTTTATAGTTTAACTCGTTCATAAAATAAAACTTCCATTGAAAAAGCAGAATCAGACAAAATAGATACAGACTTTGTTAAATTCAGTTTATTATGCAAATTTAAAAGCGAACTCTCAACTTCCCAGAAATTAAAATCAAGATGCTTTCAACCATGAAAAAGATCTCAAGCGTACCGTTTGCAAACTGATAGTTGTCACAGTTTTTACAGAACTGATGAAGATTAATTTTATGATAGGAAATATTTCTTGATTTTTTGTAAGTTTATAATTGACAATGACTGCGATATGAAAGATCTTGTATTCTTGAATTTTTAATGAGCAGGCATGAGTTGATTGACAGCTCGCCAGCTGAGCAGTAATCATAGTGACTCGGGTCCAGACCCTGCTGCGACATCCCCCCCCCTGATTGTGTTATATAGCTAAATCTCAATGACAAAGACAAGCAAAAACGTTGAGGGATCAGCAAAAAATGACAGGTCTTTGTTGCCAGCCAAGAAAGGGATCTAAAACGTTTGTCTGAATTTACCTAAAACTTACACATCTGGAAACCGGAGTAGTAGACGTAGTGTATTCAACCTTTTAAAAATAGATATGTCAGCAGGGAGATTCCATCCCAGTTTAAAATTTTCATCTATGAATGCGGCTTTAGAAAACAGTCAAAGCTTGCTCAAAACAGCGGTCATTGTGGAAACGAAGTCAAAAAAAGAGAAAACAAAACCTGAGAAGAAAAAGCAACAAACGCCAGCCAAACGAATAAACAAACCAAATGGAGAGATATCAGAAGGACTTCGCTTTGCGCAAATGATTTTTCCAGAGTTCTTCAGGCCAGCAACGTTGAACTCTCTTGAAAAGGAAAAGGAAAAAACTTTACTTGAACAGTTAGCCAAAAACTCTCTTCTCAGAGCAGATATGGAACTTTTGTCGAGTCAGTTACGAGTGTTTTGGAAAGAATGACATTTTAAACTTCATAACTTTCGCTTTGTATATATATTTCTTTTTGCTTTGTTAAGCTATTGTTATAATAATAAATATCTAGCAAGAAATAAAAAGTAAAAAAACGTCTTTGAAAATCTGGTTTTGCAATGCTTTTGTTTTATTTCTCAAACTATTAACTAAAATTTCACCAACTGATATGAAGCCTTATTTATATTTCAACAACGATACTTAAAAAAACGTGTTATAGTGCTTTTGAAATAATTTTTCGGTTGCGGGTAATTTATTGTCAAAAAAATTAATTATAGATTTTATTGATGAAACTTCTGCAATTTCATAATTCAACGAAACCAAAGGGTCAACGTATATTAACGGCAAGAGTTTCTTTTTTTTACTTTTTGTTCATGGTTTAAAAACGACGTTCGTTTGCACTATGACCCGTCATATTTTCAGCACACTGTACAACAAGCAGATAATCACGTGTTTGAATATAAATTGTTTTTTTACTATTGTTTCAAGAATCACAGTTGTTGAAGCTATTGGTCTCATAATCAACCGAAAAACGTTGTTTTGGTTTAGTTCTTCCTAAAATCATTCACCTTTTGTATGATCCTCATTCAGTGAGTTTGGTAAGGAATTGAACCATATTTTTCTTCTATTATTTTTGTTCCATAACAGGTGCAATATCAGGTACATGCAGTCATGCACGTGAATTGACACGCGACGTCCTAATAACAGTGGGAAAATATGATGTATTTTGGGAAAGTCAAATGTAAGAAACAAAAGTTAAAACTGATTCACAGATATTAACTGTAATGAATCATAAAAATTTCCCTATCAGAGCAATATGCATTTATACACGTGAATTGACACACGATTTCCAAATCACAGTGGGAAAATATGACATATTTTTGGAAAGCCAAATGTAAGAAACAAAAGTTAAAACTGATTCACAGATATTACTGTAATGAATCATAAAACTTTCCCTCTCAGAGCAATATGCAGTCATGCACGTGAATTGACACACGATTTCCAAATCACATTGAGAAACAATGTCCTGTGTGCGGCAAGCGAAGAGTAAGAAAGATATTGTAAAGAACTCCAGATAAAGATTTGAAATATATTTTTCTAGTTGAGAAAATATACTGCCTCTAAAAGTTAGAAACAGGTGAAATCATATAATCAGTTTTTAATTTCCAGTTTTAAAAAACAATGAATTAGATTAAAAAGCTGATGCACTTCGTGAAAATTTGTTGTCAATGAACCAATAACGTGACAATGAATTAGGATCAAATCGTAGACAGCAATTTCGTTCTCATTGAAACTCGTCACTACAATGTAGGAACTGAAATATTAACATCAAATTTAATGTTTTCTAAAAATGGTATATTTACACTTAGCTTAGAGGCAGTAACTCAATGCCGATTGAACACATGTTATCTTCCTATAAAAACAATTTTAATCTAAGGCCACAGAATGCTAGATGTGAGTATTATGGCATAAGAGTCTGTGTCCAAGTAAGCAAAATCAAGCAAAAGTTGAAAAATAGACTCTCTGATGCTCGCAAAATTAAGTTTTGAAAATTTTTTGATTACCAGGTCAGTTGAACAATCATGCTTATTGAAGACTGACATATATGTATAGGGGGCCAAACGCATCAAAAGTGTGCCGTCCTCTTTTATTTTTATGGTCTTTTATTTTATTTTTATGGTCTATTATTTTATTTTTATGACAATTCATTTTATTTTTATGGTCTTTTATTTTATTCTTTTGACAATTTATTTTATTTTATGGTCTTTTATTTTATTTTTATGACTATTCATTTTATTATCATGGTCTTTTAGTTATCTTAATGACGATTCATTTTATTTTGATGACGATTAATTTATAACTTCCACTCATAACTTTTTCAGTTCTTATGGTGTTTCTATTTGTTTATATGAAAATATTTACTTTTTTTATCGTTGAATTTAAGCAATAGAAAACGTTTTCCGTGTTTGCACAGCCTGATATAAACACGAGAGGGGTTGGGAGAATTGGAGACAATTATGCATAACTGTCGAGAATTCTCCCATCCCCTCGAGTGTTTTGATCACAGTCAGTATAAAACATGGACTATGGACTGAGATATAAATAACAGACTGGTACTACGGACTGGGTATTAAATACGGACTGGGGATTAAAAAACTGCGAAATGCTGAAGAGTGGGTTAAATGTTTGCCAAATGGTGAAAATACAGTCTGTTACTGTTAGGTAACTTCAGCGCATAGAAGAGATATTATTTTTGCGCCATCAATGGCCTCTCTTGCTGCTCCAAGACGACTTGTGTCAAAGGTAATTCCCATCATTTTAAAGTAAGTCCTTTTTAGTTTTCTCAATTTTGAATCTTAAAAAAGGTTGCGAAATTATTGAAGTATGGTAACAACTGGCGACGCTTTTAAATTTAATTTCGAAAAATATTAAATTACAGACATCATTTTCTTTTTTTAAAAAATAACGCAGTTGCTAAATACCCGACAGTCGGAAGGGGTCTCAAATAAATTTTAAAAATGCTACATCAAAAACGATCGTGACTAAAAGTACACACAGGAACATACTGGTAACATACGACAGCATAGGGTAACAAACGACAAAATACGAAAACTATTCCGGGTAACATACGACAGCATACGGGTAACATACGACAACATACGGGTAATATACGACAACATACGGGTAACATACAACAACACACGAGTCAAACATTTCAGAATTTGACAAAGCTAAAGGCGCTTTAGATTTCGAATTTCGCGCTTATTTTTTTACGGAATTTCGCTTTTTTTTTCTCACAAGGTGTCTTGGTGCTGGTAGCCTGGAAACTAATACCTCTTACCAGGAATTAAACCGGTTACATCTTGTGACTTGAAATTGGATACTTAAGTTTTTCAGCGTTCAGCGTGTTTCCTCAACTCAAAACTCGTGCTCCGGGCTTAATTATACTGTTACAACTAACCGAAATTTGCCCATTCTATGACTATGATCTTGAAAAAAGTTTCCGTTTCTCAATACGAAAGGAAAATGAAAACGGATCATTCTTTTCGACTCTAGGGACATCATTTATTGATCAAGTTATTGCAAGCTTTCAAAAAGCGGAAAGTGCTGTCAAAAAAGAGCGAACAATGATATACGTCTTGGTTGCACGATCTTACGAGACTAACGACTCTGTTACAATGGTTTTATTAGTTGTTACAGTTATATTAATGGTTACTGAATCCTTTTTTTATTTTTGATTGATAAACTTGTAATTCCTACTGTTGAAATAAAACTTTAATATAACTACAGTTTGCATTTTTCACAGCGTAGCAAACCTTACAGCAAATTAACTTATTAACTGCACTTTTATTAGACATTGCCTGAAAGTGCGTGACACTACGAAACGAGATCTTGGTTGTGCTCCCTTAGCTGCCTGATGTTCGTTTTCGACATACTTTCGAACATAAATAAAATACAAAAATAGATAACGAAAAACAAAATAGAAAATAGATAACGTCATATCTCTATATTTGGTCACTTAACGATGTTCCTTTTTAAGCTTTGATGACGTCGTCAATGATGTCATAACACGTGGCCATGAACATGGTGATGCACCCCCTTTTCTTGAATACAACTTGAGGCGGGAGTACACCTAAAAAAACTTTTTCTTCAAATACAAACTTTTCAAGGAATTTATAGCGTGTTTCAACGTATCACTACTAAACATGACCAGTAACTACATGTTTGAGTTTCTTGTTACCATGGTGACGAAGCCAGCTGGCACAAACTGCTGAAAAGCAACCCCTCCTTGAGAAAAATATGAGCAAAAACAACAAAACTGAATGACCTAAATATATTTTTTTCAGATAGCCAGTATAAATGTCTCTGTGGAGAGCAAAGGATCTTAATTCATTTTAAGTAATTGCTGAGAGAAAAATATTTAAGTCTAAAATTTAGAAAAAGCAAGACTTTTTTCTTCAGTCCCTGCCACACTAAAATAAAGCAGCTGAGTTAGATCAATTTGGGTTTATTCCAAAGAAGGTTTGCCCTACATAATATTCAGGCACAATATAATTGGCAAATTTAAAATCACAGAG
>JAOTRI020089645.1:0-15901 GCA_028564885.2 Zoanthus sanctaehelenae
AAACTACACTTCGAGCGACATTTGTGGCTATTTTCTCTAATAATATTCCACAAAAATGGTGCCGTGACCAAACGAAATTCGATGACGGACACTAGTTCGAAAGAATTTGAGGATTCGTTGAAAATAGCAGTGAAACGAAGAGGTAATTTACGAGGAATTTTCACTAAACATGGAAAGAAAATTACCACGCTTTTAGAACAACACTCGCTAACGGATAAAGATATTGAAGTTTTAAAGCTTTCTCAACGAAAGTTAATAGAAATAAAGCCAGAAATTCAGCAGCTGGATAAAGAAATTCAAAGATTATTTGTTCTACTTGGAAATGAAAGCGCTTGCGACAAAGATTTTGAGGAGTCGGATGCGATATCTGACGACCATGTGGTTGTGCTCAGTCGAGTGGAAAAGGCTTTACAAGAGCCCAAATCTTCTCTTAAACCTCAAAAAGAATTCAAGCACTCTTCATTAAAACTACCGAAAATAGTTCTACCTGTTTTTGACGGTGACCGACGAAAATGGCTTAGCTTCTGGGATGTTTTTCGAACGGAAGTGCATGAAGTACAAGATATTTCCAACGTGACAAAGTTTAATTTCTTAAAGGGTCAACTCTCGGATAAAATCAAGAAGAGGGTGGAAGGAATTATGGCAAGTGATGATAATTACGACCTTCTTGTGCAAACTCTTGTCGACAACTATGGAAATAAAACGTCAATCAAGAATGCCCATTGTGTTGCACTTGTTTCAATTTCTAAACCACAGTATACAGCGACCTCTCTTCGTGGATTCTACGACAGTATTATGAGTGACATAAGATCTCTTGAAGCTTTAATGCTACCTACATCGAAATATGGTGAGTTTTATGTTCCTATTCTAATTGAAAAATTACCAGAGCAGTTACTAAAAGATATTTTAAAAGAATATCCTAATGATAATCCTACAATAGATCAATTAACAACTATGATTCATAATGAAGTGAAAAAGCTTGAACATGTAGCATATATCAATATCAGCTATCCAAAACCGAAAATTCAACAATCATTGAAATCTACTAGTGTTTCTACATCAGCTGAAACTAGTACCGCTACAGCTCTTTCTGCCACAGTTACTAATCAGCCAAATCAGGGCAAGAAATCCAAGCCTTTTAAAGCACCGAAAAAGATTTCTTGTAAGTTCTGTGGATCAGCCCACAATACATTTCAATGTGAGCTCCTAGTTAATGAAAGAATGTCAGCTGTGCAAAACAAAAAGCTATGCTTAAATTGTCTGAATGCCAATCATTCAGCCGATCAATGTCAGTCAAAATGGAGATGTACCGTGTGCCGACAACCACATCACACCACTCTTCATGGAGCTACAGCTCTATTTCATTCAGGTTCATCAAGATGTGCTCCATCAAATGCAGTCACACAAGCAGCAGCTGCTATGGAGACCAGCCCACACTGTGATGAGCTATTAAATTCAACGATTCTTCAATTGAATCAGCAAAATCAAAATACAACGAATGGAATAATTCTAAATGAGCCACCAAACTCATGCCATTCAGCGTATAACGAAAACAATGGCACTTCTCGTGAAAGTACCAATGTTATCATCGACAAACCAAGCATTAATCAGGGTATTTCCCATGAAAATACCAGTGTTAGCAATAGCCAGCAAAGTACAGACACTGTCCTGTTAAAAACAGCTGTTGCTAATGTTAAATATCAAGATGTAACATGTACTGCTAATATCTTCTTCGACGAAGGATCTTCATTGTCCTACATTTCTACAGAATTAGCAGAAAAGTTACAAGTTCATCCAAGTTGCAAGAAAACATTGCAAGTAAACTCATTTGGAGGTAAGACTCAAAAGAATATATTTAATTTATGCACAATTGACATTGTTTCTGAGGACGGAGACATTTCTATTGATGCAATCATTCAAGATGTAATCATTACACCAATTAATCGTTCTAATTGGTCGTCTTGCCTAAATCAACCTTATTTACAGAATATAAATTTGGCAGATGATTTGAGTCAAGTTCATTTTCAAGTAGATATTTTAATTGGTTTGGATTCTGTATGGCAATTTCTAAAACCAGAAGTAATTAGTGGTTATCCCACAGCTCAAGCATCTAATCTGGGCTATGTATTGTCAGGAAAATTGATTCCAAATTCAGTTAAGAATGATGTCACTTTCCAATGTTCATCCGTTAATCAGAAAAACCATGTATCTACTGATGTACCAAATCTAACCCATGATGCAAGTCACTCAATTTCAGACGATTGTGACATTGATTTAAACGAACTTGTCTCAAAACTGCTTCAAATTGAATCATTTGATTTTCAAGAATCTAATGAAACCGAACAGGAAAACGAATTCATCCAACGATTTCAAAGTCAAATTGAATACAGGGATGGAACTTATTTTGTGCCATTACCATGGTTAGATAATCATTTACCATTGCCTAGTAACTTACATGTTGCATTAAGCAGGCTTGAACAGGTCAAGAAACGATTGCTCAAGCTTGGTCTTTTAGAAGCATATTCAAGAGTTATCTCTGAGCAAATCGACAATGGGTATGTTGAGCAAGTTAAAGAGGAAGATGGACAGTGGGACGAAATAGGATCCCATTATTTAAGTCACTTCTTTGTTTTGCGCCCAGACAATGAAACAACACCTTTACGTGTAGTATTTGCTGCCAATGCAGGTAAAGTATCACTCAATGACTGTCTGTATACAGGACCGTGTTTGCTCAAGTCACTTCTCACTATTATTCACCGTTTCAGAGTTAATAAGTATGCTTTTGTAGCTGACATCGAGAAGGCGTTTCTGAGGATCAAGCTGAAAGAAGAACATCGAGACTTTGTTCGTTTTCTATGGTACGAAGATGGAGATCCTACAAAGCAACTTTGCGTCTACAGATACACTTCAGTCTTCTTTGGGGGTACGTGTTCACCATTCATACTTAACTCTACAGTACTTTATCATTTGTCAAGGTATGTTAGTCATTTAAATCCTGATGTTGTCAAAGTTGCCAGTGACATTGAACACAAGCTGTACTGTGATAATTTAGTTTCGGGAGTTGATGAAGAGTCCGAAGCAATTCAGTATTACAGGTTGTCACGTGGGATAATGCAGGATGCAAGCATGAATCTTCGACAGTGGTCGAGTAACTCAACAGGGTTAAGTTGTTTGGTTCATGAAGACAAGACTGGCTCACAAAGGAAGACCTGTGGTGTTCTTGGGCTCAAATGGAATCCAGAAGAAGATACAATACAACTACAGCAAAAACCAGTGCCATTACCTGAAGAGAAAGCATGCACCAAAAGGCAAGTATTAAGCTCAGTATCATCAGTATTTGATCCCATAGGATTCATTTCACCAGTAGTAGTACCCGGTAAAGTCTTTGTTTCCACCTTATGGCAGAAGCAATATGAGTGGGATGAAATACTTCCAGTAGACTTACAAGAACAGTATCGTAAGATAGAAAGTGAAATTGAGTCAGCAACAAATCTGTCATTTAAACGTCACCTAGACTTTGATAAGACATTGCCTGTTGAAATGCATGTGTTTTGCGATGCCTCACCTAATGTTGCCGCAGCATGTTGTGTTTATTTTGTACAGAATGACAAAGTTGAATTCATCTCTTCAAAGTTCAAGATTGCTTCGACGAAGTTTCAACGAACCGTTCCGCAATGGGAAATGGTTGCCATGGAAATCGGTGCAAGACACGCTGAAACCATCAAGAACATCTACAATGAGGACTTCCCGGAAATTGTGAGTTATTACTGGACTGATTCTCTGATTTGTTTACAGTGGCTGAGTACCAAAAGGCAGTTGAAGGTCTTTGTACAGAATCGAAAATCAGCAATTCTGAAGCTAACAGAAATGTCCAGTTGGTCACATGTCAGGTCAGCTGATAATCCAGCTGACATATTGTCTCGAGGTTGCACCACTAAAGAACTGGAGAAATCTGACCTATGGAAGAATGGTCCATCATGGTTACCAAATCATTATTCTCAACCAGCCAAACAGTCAGTTAACCTATCGAACGAAGAGATTGTTTTCATCTCATCACCAGCTGTTACAGAAGAATACTTCGATGCAGAGCCTATTTCAAAGCCTCTAAGTGAGCTGTTTGATATGGCAAATGTGAAATCCTACAATCGCTTGCTTCGTGTTATGGCTTATGTTTTACGCTTCATCACGAAATTGAAGAAAGTTACAGCTGCTAGCCATAGAGGTATGAAAACTAACTTAGAATCGCATGTTAATGACTGTGTTAAAGTTCCAACATCAAAGGAACTTAGTGTTGCTGAATGTATTATCCTCAAACTGCATCAAGCAGAACATTTCAATTATGAACTGAACTATCTCAAAAATATGCAGAATCATACTCAGAAGCCAAAACCAAATTTAGTACGCCAGCTTAATCTTGCTATTAATGATAATGGTCTCATTGTGGCCCGGGGGAGACTTGAATACAGTAATATTCAAAGAGAATCCAAGGAACCACGAAGAACTGAAAAGGCCTTGTTGAACGTCAGATTAAGTCATATTTACCAAAAGTTATCGAGATTACAAACGGATAAAGCACAAACAAGTAAAAGATTGACGCTATGTTGCTTGGCAATGAATCCCATAGGCGCGAAGTTTATGACTTTCTTGAACAAACACAATTAAAGGAACACCGCACGCGCAAAGATCGACAAATTAAGAAATTCCAGTCATTGTTAAAAAAAATCCAACGCATTGATGATTTCGAATACAGAGAAGAGCTTGTCGTCGGACTGCATAAGTAAATGGGTTAAGAACTGTTCTGATCGTCTTTTGAGCAATCCAGAATTAAAGGTTCTTGCTAAAGGACTAAATTTTGCCGTCACGCCCTAAGAAGGTCCCAATTGTTGACTATATCACAGCCACAGAGAGCGCCTGCCGTAATCTTGGCCAAAGTGAAGCTAAAGAATTAAGATCCCGTGTAAACAACATTCTTAAAAAGCATAGGAAGCCCGAGCCAAACATCACCAAGGCGGAGGAACGAGCCATTAATGATCTTCGCAAGGATAAAAACATCAAAATCCTCCCAGCTGATAAGGGGAAATGTGCAGTAGTCATGAACACCGCCGATTACATCAGTAAATGTGAGAACCTCCTAAACGACGAGAAAACCTATATGAAGCTCAAATGTGATCCCACAGCTAAATATAAACGGGGAATGGTGTCGATTCTAGAAGATCTGAAGTCCAGAAATGTCTTAACTTCCGCTGTATATCACAAGATCTACCCAACTACGGAAGCTCAGCCAAAATTTTATGGACTACCTAAGATTCATAAAGACGGTTGAGCAGCGTTGACTCAATAACGTATAACTGTGCCAAACACCTCACAGAACTAATCTCACCCGTCGTTGGAAAAACAGAGAGTTTCGTCAAGAATTTCCAGCATTTGGCCACACTGTTACAGGATAAACACACGGAAGAATCGGAAGAGCTTCGATCCTTTGATGTGCACTATTTACAAGTGTTCCTGTGATCAGAGCTTTTGACGTAATTCATAGAAAATTGGAAAATGACTTTACTCTGGCAAATACAACTGCTCTTTCACCGACTGACATTGCACAATTATTGAAGTTTTGCCTCTCGTGCACCGCGGGGCTCCGATGGGATCGCCAGTCTCACCAAACGTATGTAACGCATATATGGAGCATATAGAACAAATGGCCCTCACGTCCGCGCCTCATCCCCCTCTTTGGTGGTACCGATACGTGGACGATACGCACTGCAAACTCAAACTGGCAAACATTGTGGATCCCTAACTAGCAGAAAATGTTTAACAGTTTCAGTGGAATGACAACCATTGTGGATTTCTAACTAAGAAAGCGTGCTTTGCAGTTTTGGAGGAATGACAATCATTTTGGATTTTGTTAAGGGAAAATGGTTTGCAGTTCCGGTGGACTGGCAACCATTGTGGTTCCATAACTAGCAGAAAATGTTTAACAGTTTCAGTGGAATGACAACCATTGTGGATCTCTAAATAAGAAAAGGTGCTTTGCAGTTTTGGAGGAATGACAATCATTTTGGATTTTGTTAAGAGAAAATGGTTTGCAGTTCCGGTGGACTGGCAACCATTGTGGATCCCTAACAAGCAGAAAATGTTTAACAGTTTCAGTGGAATGGCAACCATTGTAGATCTCTAACTATAGGAGAGAATGTTCTGCAGTTCCAGTGGAATTGCAACCATTGTGGATCTCTTGACATCCTCATTCCCTGATCATCTCGATAGCTCGCCACCAGCTAAAAAGTAGCTTTCCAGTGGAATTGCAACCACTGTGGATCTCTTGACATCCTCATTCACTAACCATCTCGATAGCTCTTCACTAGCAAAAAAGTAGTTTTCCCTGATGGAAAATACTGTAATACGAGAAGTTAAAGTTTAACCCAGGTAACAATTCCTACTGTACTTACCTGTCGTGTCATGGTTATCTCGTGTTATTTCCCTCTGATATGTTAATATTTAACCCTGATAATAATTCTTACTCTACTTACCGATCGTGTCATGGTTATCTCGTGTTACTTCCTTGCTTTTTTCGTTCCCTTCTTTTATACTACTCTTGCTATGAGACAAAATAGTTCTTGTTTTACTATTAGCTTTTTACAATTAAGATTATGTTTAATTTAAACAACTCAAGGTTGAAAACTTGGGATATTCAAAGATTTATATCTTGTCTTCTACAGCTTTTCATAAAAATACGGCAAGTTTAAACATTTCAAAATGAATCAGAAATCTTCATAAAAAAACTATGATCCAGAAGTTAGTTCTTTTTCAAATAAGGAATAAAGCAAGAGAAATTAATTGGTATCTTTCACGACACTAGTAGGCTATTTGTCTCGTGGAAGTGTTTAACTTTAGATGGAGTTTACAACCCCTTTTGGGCTGCATTCCCACTCACTGCACGACTTTTCATTTTCGACCATGTTTGCACAAAAGTTATGGCGTCCAATATAATTCTAAAGAACTGCAGTCTCAAGGAAGGCAGATGCAGTAATGTTGAAAGAAGTAATCCAGTCATCAAATCTGTTTTTGAAAGTCTAGCTTTTAATGCATTTGTAACACAAGAATGTGGGTCATATGTCACCTATAAAGTTACAATACTTTATAGTTATTTTTAAAAATAAAACAACATTCCTGATTTTATGGAACATGTTTCGAAACATATTCCATAAAATCAAAAGTGTTGTTTTATTTCTAAAAATAACTATATTACATATAGTTATACATGACATATGAGGCTGAGTGTGCTTGTATGCTTGTGTGTGTTAAAATTCAAAGTGATTCAGAATCCAGGATTTCTTCCCAACCACCCTCAAAATTTAATCAGTTCTTCCATGTCCCATTTCTGACAACATCTGAAAATTTCATCAAAATCCGTCTTTTTGAGTTATGTTGCGAACTAACAAACAAACAAACACACAAACAAACAAACACACAAACAAACAAACAAACACACACAAAAAAAACAAACATACAAACAAACACACAAACAAACAAACACACAAACAAACAAACAAACAAACACACAAACACACAAACAAACAAACACACAAACAAACCCCGGTAATAACATAACCTCCTTGGCGGAGGTAATAATGATATTAACCCTTTCAATCCCAGTTTTATTGTTCAATTCTCCCAACTTGTTCCTATACTTTCTATTGAACAAGTTTGAGAGAATATTACTGTTAATCTTCTGAAGTTTGTTTTGCTTGATCAACTTTTAGCTTCTCATTGCCATATATTTTACTTTGTATGTTTTATGTTAGGAGAAGTTGGGTGTTGATAACCGACTGGGACTGAAAGGGTTAAAGCAAGCGATTATCTGATAAGTTAACACTGATAACTTATACTGTACTTCGTTATGGGTTTATAGGGTCCGCAATGCTTTCTGGGATCAGGTGTAACATTCTGCAGATACAGAAGAAACAAAGTTTGTTGTAATGAATGCATATAAAAACTGCCAAAGAATTCCAAAGATTATATAAAACATTAAACACACGCAAAATACATGCAATAAACATTGCAATATTTTTAACTGATGTACTGCATGTATGCACAGCAATTGTTTAAATTATTTACATAATGAGAGTCGTATAAACTATAGTATAACACAGCAGATATCCTAGATTTTTTGCAGTATGACAAAATAGATTCTTGTTAATTGAGTATTTATTGGAAGTTAGTTAAGGCTAAATCGGTTTTTTTTTATGAGGATGTTAGTAATAGTAATAATAATAATAATAATAATAATAATTAATAATTCTTATCAAAAGGAACTTAGATAATGAATTTAAAATAAAGATAACGCTTAATATATCCGACGTTTTGGAATCACCATGGTTCCATTATGAAGGAGTAACAAAATTACTTGGTAAAAAATTCAGCTCTTAAACTTGTGACAACAATAGATGGTGGTTCCGAAACATCGGATATTAAGCGTTACTGTATCTTTATTTTCAATAATAATAATAATAATAACAATAATAATTTAATAATAATAATAATAATAAAAATGGTATAAAAAATGAAACAGAAAAGTGATCAAAAGCAACAGATAAGAAGTTTTATGGGAATTGGGAGCATAGAATGCGAACAAACACCCGGGAAAGAAGACCATATCATACGTTGGAAGATACAACCAAGAAAACACTAAGGTCTCAATATCAGACCTAAAGATCCCCTGACCCAAACAAAGAAGATGCAGGGGCCATGGAGGGGGAGGGGCTACCAGGGCTGAAGCCCTACCACCTTTTTGCATTTTTTTTTAGATTGGAGGGTATCTTGACTTGATTTTTTCCTGGCTCTTCCTTTTATGCTGCATTGATCGTTAACTTTCTTACGGCAAAGTTTTGTATTCGGAGTTTAAAGTACGGTAAAGAAATGTAAAATAATAAACAGGGAGAAAACTTGTTTGTTTGTTTCTTTTTTTCTGAAAAATAGCCTACCACTTTTTAAGGTACTCCGCGGCCCCTGTATGAAACTTCAAATGAAATTTGTTTTAGTAATTTTAGTTCACTGTCGATGCGTTTCTCTTCTGTTTAAATTGTATTCCTCAAAGCAAAGTGACTCACAGCACTTGTAGTTGTATGATTGTGTTTAACACTTGTTTGGTTTGTGATTTATCGACATTACTAAGAACAGTACTGAAAAACAGACTGACTGAACGAGAAACTATATTCTTGAAAAAGTTGTAAAATTCTTCTTGAGCAATGGTCTCAAAAACACGAGTCGCATTATCCAACGTAGTTTTAATTACAAATTTCGGAATCTTTGTTAACTTGGAAAACTGGCCTCAATTATCGTAGCAAATATTTTTCATTAGTTTGCATTAGTTGACCGAAAACTGCTTTTAAAATGTTGGTAGCTAAACAATTGATAAAAGTATTCTCTCGATCTGGGATTTACACTTGGTAAAACCGCACTTTGTTAATAATAAACCCAACAATTAGAGCTTCGCTTTCGCTATTTTCCGAAATTCAAATTTCAGGTGAGTGCATGATTCGAGCGATCGTTAATTTTGTCAAAAGTCAAACAAAGATCCAAATTTTAATATTTCAATATATCCTTTTGAAAAATAGAAACAGAATTTTAGCCGGCATCAAAAACTATAGTTAAGAATGTAATATTGTCAATGTTTTGTCAATGTGGAAAAATGAATAAACACGAAACAACAAATCTGGCGGTATACGTTGGATCAAATAGTTGATCAAATTGGGCTCACAAAATATAAAATATAAATGAAAAAGAATAGCCAATACAACGTAGATTTTAAAGATTTTTAAGAATTTATAAAACGATATTTCGGCATTATTTTTGACATTGGGAATTTTTTGTCTTGTCCTAGAAGAATTCATTTTATTTCATTTGATTTTTTTGTAATTGTGTCACAATTTTAACTTTCAAGGCACAATATTTCAAGGCATGTTTATGGATTATGATGCTTAATACTTAACCGATTGATTAGAAAGTCAGTTGGTTTCACGTCATCACTTCACTCTAGAATCAAATCTCTTAAAAATACTAATTGGTTTGTTAGTTTGTAGAAATAAGTCTAGAGATAAATATTCCCACTTATCCCCGACAGATTGCAAGCGATAACAAGTATAAATACTTTGTCGGGGAACTCTTCACACTGAAAAGTACACAACCAAAGATAAAGTTGGCTGGCAATCTTTTCGGCATATTCGAAAAACAGACCGAGTAGTGAGGTTTGTAACTAGATTACTTGAAGTTGAAACAGTTCTTTGTACATTAAGTCCTTGAACTATATATTCTGTCGCTGTACTTCCATTCCAATTTAGTTTTATTTAAGAAAAAAAATACCTCTCACCTTTTTTCCCAGCGTGAAACATTTTTTCAAAAAAGGCGGAAATATAGTTTTCCATAAAAATCCCTTACCAAAACCAAAGAGATAAAATTATGTGAATTACCTGATTTTTTTTTTTGGAAAAATTCAATCCTTGTTATTTTTTAACAAACTGTGACCTTAAATGCTATCCAGGGCTACATCAGTTGTTGTTCTTAGCTTCGTTTCAGAAAGTGAATTTTTTACGTGCAAATGATGAATAAATGGTCCTAAAAGTTTAAATTGAGAAAAAAAGTTCTTCAATATCTTGATGAACCGAAACACATTTCGCTGTGTTTTGATGTTTTGACTGGAACCAAAAATTTTTTTTGTGTCATTACAAGAAAACATTTTTTCTACTAAATATTTGGTTTTAAAATAATGAAGCCATGCGTGTAGTTTGTCTCGCATTCTTGTCCGTCCCACTTGTGCGCTCGACTTCAACCGATCATTTTTTCAGTCTGTTTATCAGTGGTTTCATGATCTTTTAAATTTATACGCAATTTCTCTTGCAAAATTTACTGTTCAATAAATGTATATCCTTGAATAGAAATGTGTTTTATTAGAAATCTTTAGTCGAATTACATGCTAATTAAGCAATTTTGAACAATATTTGAATAGTTGCTAAACCCAGACATACTTTGGTTTATTAAGCAACTCAGTATGTTCCGAAAAAAACGATAGTTACTAGTCAAATTTTTGAGTTTTTCCTTATCAAATACCAACACAAAATGCAAAATTTGCAATTGCAAGTGTTGATAGTTCTGTTTAGAGATAAAATGCCGACAAAACTATCACCTCATATATTTTTGATACAAAATGCTGCAATTTTTCGCCATGTTTTTATTAATTTTTAACTTTTTTATTTGATCTTATATTCTTGGTAAACTGTAAAACTTACTTGCATAGACGCAAACTGTTATTAAAAAGCGTGTATCAAATGAACAAAAAACGAACGGTAACAGATATATATTTTTATAGTGATATTCTGAGGGAGTCTGCAGGTGCATGAGGGGAAACCTTTTTCTTGTTTATGAAGACACCACTTTTCTTTTAACACACATCCCAATATTACATTTTATCCTTTAAGCCTGCCTTGTTAAGATTACAGTTCCTAATTAAGAAATTGACTTAAATCAGCATGGCTTGTCACTCACCAATTTCTAGAATTGTCGGTTCATAAACAAATTCGTTTAATATTACTTTCTCGGCCTAGGTTACTCTCATAAACGAAAATGTGATTTTTGAAAATTGTTTAAAGTGTTTAGGGTAAAATATGTGGGCAGCTTTTCGTATTCATCTTGTTGATCAAGGGTTTTCTTTGTTTGATTTACTTTTAGATGAAAACAAAAGCTTAATAGATGGGATACAATACATCCGGAGCCGGCATTACCGCCCCACTAATAAGTTATCCAGCACTAATTGGTTGGTCCATCTTATTCGCTTTGGTAGCTATGGCAACCATTATAGGGAATGTCTTGACAATTGCTGTATTCGGTCAACGCAAGACAAAACGCATGCGTGCCAATTATTTCTTAGCCTCGCTTGCGGTGGCTGACATTATGGTGGGGATAATATCAGTCCCAATGTATATGTATCACTTGGTTTGCTATTGGAAATTTGGTGTTGTTACCCGCAACTCCGCCTATTTCTTCTACATGACTGAAGACATCTTTTCGGGATTTTCCAGCATTTTCGCGCTTACCGTGATAGCAATAGAGCGTTTCTACTCGGTTATGTGGCCCCTCAAGCACAGAACTATTACCAAACGTGTGTATGTTACGCTAATCACAGTAGTGTGGAGTTTGTCGGGACTGTTGGCCATTTTGTATGTCCTTGACGCATGCAAGATCCTGAGAAATCGCATTTTCTTCTATTTAATCATTGCTTCCCTCTTCATTTCACTGTTTGCCATATGTATGGCGTATTTTTTAATTTGGATCAAAGCAAAGTTTCGAAAATTCAAACGAGAAAGCAATAGAAACCTTCATAATGGAGCTTGCAGCGAACACGATAAGAAGCTATTGATCACTCTACTGATTGTGACAAGTCTTTTCGTTGTAACATGGATACCGTTTCACATAGTTAATATAATTGTATTTGTGTGTAGAATTAAGGCCACTTGTGGTGCTATCGGTGTAAATCACATCCCCTTGTCTGTATACACTGTCATAAAACTACTTCATTACAGTAATTCCCTCGTAAATCCAATTGTCTACTCCCTGACACTTCCGAATTTCAAAAATGCTGTGCTGTTGTTAGTACAAGGGCGACGCTCGTTTTTCCTTCGATCTTTTCGCGGATCATCAAAAGAGCCAATTGTTGAGCATGAGAGATACGAGATGCTTCATCTTGAAAGACAAATGTCTGACTAAAGCAGGCATATATAAAGCACAAAGTCTAACAGGAAAATGTACAAAGACATTTTTTAAAAGATCTTCCTACCAGAAGGATTTATATCAACTAGAATGCATAGTGGTCTTCAAAACCTAGCGTATATATTGGATCTAAATAGAATACTAAGTATTAAAAACATATAGCGCGCGTCATCTGAGAGATCTGTGTCAGCTTGTATGCACCATCTTTAAGCAGGCCACACACTAGGCGAAAACAGCACGGCGCTACTTTCGCCGCGAAGAATTTAAGCGTATTTACCTCTTGTGGTTGTTCCCCGCATACTGAGCGCTGTCATCGACACAATTATCCAGCAACCTCCACAGGCGGCGCCATTTGTGATCCAAGCTCGCTCAGTCTCCGCACAGTAGGCGAAAACTTCGTACAAAAAGTGCGCGGCGAAAAAATTATCAAATATGTTTAATATTGAGGGCTGTTACCGCAGATGCAAGTGCGCTTGAAAACTCACTCCGCACACCTGGCGAATTTTCGCTGCAGATTTAGCGCCGCGCTGTTTTCGCCAAGTGTACGGCCTGCATGAACTAGCGTATACATGTACATTGAACCTGGATGGGATATTGAGTAGTTGTTAAACATATAGAGCGAGTTATCTGAAGGATCTATGTCAAAAAGAATGTACCATCTTCAGAAAATAGCGTATATATTCTATTTAGATGGAATACTGAGTCAATTACATATAGACCGTGTCATCTGAAGGATCTATCAAATTAGAGTAGAATGCATTCCTTATTTTTTTGAGAAAATGGCATATCATATATTAGTATTTTCCAACATCAGGGCTATTACGAATACTACAATCTGATTGGCTCCCCAATCTCGGGCTATTCGTAATAGTCCGGAGTGACGAGTTTGCGAAAACAATAGCGGCTCCTTCGCGTTTTGTAGAAGTGTCGAATGACTAGTTACAATCATTAGAAAACAGAAATATTGCCACTTTTTCATAGATTTTTCTTGTGGATACAAACGAGAGAAGCAAATTGAAAAATTCACTCGTTTAGCATCTCCAAATTAGCTTGTATTTATATCTAATTTTGGCTCAATATATTGGAAAATACTAAAACAATTAGACCTCTCGGCCTCATGGACTACGATTCAATAGCCAATTCGGCCTTCAACCTCATGAACTATTGCCTCGTAATCCATGCGGATTCGAAGTCTAATAGTTAATTAGCAATTTAGATTGAATAAACAGCAAATATTGTTCAGTTGAAGGATTCGTGTTAACTAGAATACAATGTGTTTCACATGACTGTGATGTCAAAAAGTAAACGTCATCTTAAGGAAATGATGTATTGAAATCTATATGGAACACTGAATAAATATTGTACATGTAGTTGCTGTTAACTTAAGGATCTATGTCAACAGGAGTACATAATGTTGAGGGACTGACGTTTTTAACCTGCGTGGAATACTGAATGAATATTACATATGTACGGAGGGCGTCACCTAAAGTATCTATGTCAACCAGAATACATCACGAGAAACTGGCGTCATTAATCTAGATGGAATACTAACTAAATATTATACATATATAACGTACCTTCGAGTCGGAGCATTAGGCGTTACCAGGCCCGTAAGCAAATATTTTGCTGTGTGGGGATGCAAACCAATTTTTGGGACCCCCCACAGCCGACTAAAGAGATTCAAATATTTGTGTGACCTTCTTTCCTGCCTAAGCCAACTCAGATTTCCATCCTTCCGTGGTAGGTAAATAAGAACCAACGTCTGATGGGAGCTAATTTGCGATGGGTTAGTGTCCCGTCCAGGAAGAATCAAAGACTCTCATCTGTATGGAGACCGGAGGTAAGCGCCGGCTCCATATATAGGCCACTATAGACCTGTCTGGACACCTGAGATCAGATTCTGTAGTGATACTCCAATCCTGCACAACAGCGGATGACTCAAGTTCTGAACTTTTGTGTTCGGAGTCCGAGTGTTCACCTAACGTGAGTATTTCATCCATTTTAATTTTCCCAAATAAATGTAATGAAACATGCATCGAACAGCATTTTCAAATTAAAATTTTCAATTTTTAGTTCCCAGACTCTCTCTTTGTAACGCGCATCAACAGCAAAAGAATGTAAAAATAGATAGATGGAGAATTCACTAAAGGTTTATTTAGAGTCATAAATCCTAGCTCTAGCGTTAATAAAGGTATTACTGAATCTATAAATTTGCCTTACACAGGGGCGTTGCAAAAACCATTAGTTTGCGCAGGATTACCGAAGGACGATTAGTGTTAAATGATAATAAACGAAATGACTGATAGTTAGGATTAGAGATGGTTTGTTGAAAAAAACTCTGACACAATTCAGATCTTCTTTGCGATAATCTATTAATATTTGCGGTCTTAAGAGCATCAATGTATGACATATCGTAGCCATATATGATACGCATGGCTCTCGTTTGTACTCTTTCTAGGGCTGAACTAAGGTACTTAGATAGACTATAGTGAAACACTTGACAGGCATATAATAGAACAGACTGAATGCAAGCAATATAAAAACAGATTAGATCCTTAGTTGGAACATGAGCGCGCTTTAGTTATATTAAAAAGTACAATCTCTTTGCCGCTTTTTTAACGGTAGCATCTATATGTTGATTCTATTTCAAATTATCCTGAACAATCACACCTAGTACTTTCACAGACTTACAAGATTAATAATAGGAGTCTCGTTAATTGATACTAGCTCGCGAATCGCCGGACAACGTGAAAATTAAATTCTAAACTCTTTGCATTTCTTGGGATGTAATTGAAATTTATTGATCTCGGACCACAGTGTTACCTCATTAACGGCATTCTGTGCACGGCTGACCTCTCTGCTGTCAACTACTTCATAAACCGTTGTGTCGACGACATACTTAACCGTACCATTCGCCTATGGCACTACAAGATCGTCAATCAAAAAAAAGGCAGGGGCCGAGCTTTGTCCCTTGGGGAACCCCGGCGGGTACAGATTGCCATTCCGAAAAGCAATCTTCAGCTAATTTAACTCTCTAAAAACGATTACTTAAACAATAATATACATGTAAAAATTACTCAATTCTGATTGGCTGAGGAACAGTGCATTTTTGAGGTAACACAGTGCAAAAACAAGGTAACACAGT
>JAOTRI020089656.1:0-15901 GCA_028564885.2 Zoanthus sanctaehelenae
CCATATGCACGACCCAGACCCATTCTGAGAAACATGAAAATTTTGACAAGGGCAAACAGTATTTCCTGCAATGTAGTGTTCCTCAGTCGAGAAAACTTCCAAAAAATGCATTGGCAGCTCAGTGAATTTGCCTCTCTTCGAGCTTCAAAACCAACTTCTTTTAACGCCTGTGGAAACCCACCGAGTAAACATATGCCGTAAAAACCGCTAAAATGAGTGACACCTTGCTGGTTTCTTTTAGCAAGTAAGCTCAAATGCTACCTTCAAGCTTCATGATGCTATCCAGTAGCGATGAGAGGCAAAAAAGGCCCGTTCCAAATCGCAAAACCTCCCAGGAATCAAAGGGTTAATATTGAGAAATTATAGAAATAATAATACCCTCTGGGTGATGGACAATCATATTTTGTTTCTCTTGTGAACTTCTTTCATTGAAATCAAAACTACACGCTGACTAGTGATTGACCTAATCTTGAAGAGAAAATTAAAGGAAACTGGCGTCATTTAATTACAAATTACCCACTGAGTGATAGTCGAGTATATTTTGTAAATAGCGAGTGGTTGTTTGGTTCCATAGTGAAAACTCGGCTTCTACTTCGTGTAGAGGATACAGATTTTTGAACCAATCAAAAAGTGGTAATGCTTACTCCAACCTTATTTCGGCCAATCACAAACTTGGTTTAATTTAGTATCATCCAAATGAAGTATTACTCAAAAAGTATCTTACCAAGGATTTCCTCTTTTCTCAACCGATCCTGTTCCTCTTGCGTCACTTGAACCAGCTGCTCGGTCCGAATTCTGGGAAGTACGTGAAACAGTATTTTTTGGTGTTATTAAATAATTCATGAATAGAGAATTTGATGTACTAAACTCAGTGCACCAACGACTAAAACTAAAAACGTGTTTAAAGCGACGTTACAAAAAAGTTGAATTCGTAAAACTAAGTAACTAATGATTATAAAACATCAAGGGTAGTGTCCTTTATGTAGAACTTTAAAAACAAAAACCACTAAAGCTCTACTTCATGGTTTGGCCAGAGCTAAACGCATGCGCACAATCAGTTTCACCCGAGTAACTACAAAGCAAGTAACTAGAGCAACTGTGGCCAGCTGTTTTGTTCTTGTTATATGACTCATGGGTGGTGTTCGATTTTAAGTTGTATATCAGTGTCTTAAGATTACGAATGGATGTTATTTTCAATTACTAAACCTATAACTATAACTATACTATCGTATTTATTATCATCGACGGAATTATCATCAAAATCAACTTAAAGAATCATTACCATCTGCAACAAGACCATTAATATCATCACTATCACATCCACAAATATTGTCACCCTCGTGAACTTTATTATTTACTCAACTTTATCACCATCAATAACATCATCATCATCCTCTCACTACGATGGTCACTGTCACCATTATCACTACAATCAAATCATTATCATCGTTATCACCAACGTCACCCCATTACTTCAATCATGTCTAAAACTGATAATTCTAAACGGGTTGATTCGCGAGCAAGCACAGCTTGAGAGAAGAGGAATAACCATCTTATGAAAAGTACACCTCAGTAAAGGGAATGAGGTTAGCTTTTTTGTAACGATCATCACCAACAAATGTGCACAAAGTCATACAACACTATCATCGGTGATCCAAATCATTTAAAACACAAAAAAACTCTCTATAAATCTATGAACCTTACCGTTCTTTCTCCAATTCATCCATTATCATCTCAGTATTCTTGGCCCTAAACAAAACAAATTTCGTAACAGTTTAATATCGTACTTGAACCTAACATATGTTTTGAATCTGTAAAGAGTGTAAATAAAAGTCCAGGACTTTTAACAGAAACTATGTATATTCGACACACAGGATTAATTCTTCTATTACATAGATTTTTAGGAGGTTAGGGTGATCCTCGAGTTTGTCGCCTTAAAATGTCAGCATACTCAAGCGCTAGGATTTCAAGGAAACGTTTGTTTCCAGGTTCATAGGGCTAATAATTAAATTATATTTTTTATTTCAAATGTTTTGATATTAAATTGTATTGCAAAGTAAAAGAGGCATTATAGGCACTATTAGATTAAAATACAGAACATATTAAAAAATAAAAAAAACGTCGAACTATGTACATGCACAAGAAAGTCAAAGTTTTACCACTGAACCGAGCTCGCATGACCCTTTTACTTGTCTTCATAATTTTTGTCCACAATTTTTTTTGTCTACAACCACTTCCATCGACATATCACCCTCCCAATCTCTTTTCTGCTTGCGCATGTGCACGTATGAATGAGCTAAAAAATCTACAGGACTAAAATTATGTTACCCATTTCTCAAAACTACATCACAAATTTTCTGGGTAGTGAATTAAATTTATATTCGGAAAGCTAGAGGCTAGTTCTAAATTTGATGAGATCCACGTACCTTTCATTTATTTGTAGAATCATAGCTACGGTATCATTTGCAAGTTGTTCATCTAAAGGATAATAAAACATTAATCGCATTTATTAAGCAACACCCCCTCCCACTTTTATTCACAACCTCCACTACAATGTCAAGATTTTCCTTTTTTGCCAAAACTAATTCAGCTTTTCCTCGCTCTGGGGTAGGTAAATACGTACCAATGTCTGTTAGAACAATGGATTAGTGTTCGTGGGAAGATCATCATCAGCTTAACGCTAAAAAATGAGATATAAGCGCCTGCTCCAAGGGCCACCTGGCTCATGGAGGAATTAGCAATTATAAGATAAATTAATGTCCCATCCAGTGACAGTAAAAGTCTTTCGTAAAGGTTTGTGGGATGTGGTTGGAATGTGTAATATGACTGTGTTGCACATGCGTGCTGGTTATGATGCAGCCACTAAAAAGGGCACTACGGCCTCGGGGGTCAGAGGGACTAAGCCCCTACTGAAAAACCTTAAAAAAAGAGTGAGCCTGAATATTCCAGCCACATCCCACAAGCGTTACGCTTCTACTTTACTTTGTATTTTCTGTGGAAATCTGAGAGTGTTTGTTAGCTGTGTCGTGCTGATGAGGCCCAATAAGGCCGAAACAACTGTCCACGACTGCTAACACTCAAGCTCACTCTTTTCTTAAGGGTTTTCAGTACGGGCTAAGTCCCTCTGACTCGCGAGGCCATAGTGCCCTATTTAGTGGCTTCATCATAACCAGCACGCGTGTGCAACACAATCATATCTTTCGTAAAGGATTTAGTTTTGCTCTGACTTAAAGAGTAGGCAGAGAAAAACTGAGAAATGGAAATCAAAAAGGTAAAGGAAGATAATTGAAATAATTAAGAAAGCCATGTGCACCTGCAGCCAGGGCTGACAGCTTCTTATTCTTTTCTATTTCCATTTTCTGTTGCTGCCACAATACTTGGTCATCCATTTCTTCTTCATTCTTCAAATAAAAACAATGAGAATGCATATAAATAAGTAAGATTTATTGACTGGACCCGAGGCCACCTCGGCCACATCGTAGTCGAGGGTCCACAAAACATGATGTTTCCAAAGAAGATCAGTCAATAAGTGTTTTATCATATAGCAATTTTCAGGGGAAACGAAAAGTGAAAATTCGCAACAAAAACGTAGCCAGAATTCAGAGAGAGAAACTTTTAATTTGTAATTAATACTCAACGTAGCTGAGTAAAAATTGAACAAAGGTCATGTGCGTCGTGATGTGACGTAACATTCACAACTTCCGGAATTACTAACCCACGATGGTTAATGCATTAACCCCTGTTCAAATTGGTTCAAACCTGACAAACACGATTTTGTGGTAAACAGTCAGATTTCTTGCCTTTTACGTGACGTATTTTTAACCAATCAGATTCCGGAACAAATGAATTTTGAAGCTTGCTATATAATAATGTTATAGGTGGTTAATAAACAATGTCATGTTTACCAAATGACACACCACTACTGTGGTTTGAAAACGTGATGAAAAGTACAATCATAAATCAACTACAGAAACATACCTTACGAATTTTCTCCACCAGTTCTAGACGTTGTTTAGAAGCCACTGCATTTAACATTTTCTGCTGTTCTTCAACGTCCTGCATTTGTTTTTCTAGTTGAAGCAGCTGTTGTTTTCTGAGTTCCTGTTTTTAAAAAAAAGATGCTAAGCTTGAGCTTCTCGTAACAATTCCCTGTTTCGCTTCTAAAAAACTATTGTTTTTACTTTACTGTTCTTGGTCTAAACTAAATGAAAATAGAATAATTCTTAAGACAACAATCGTCTGACTTTGTAAACATATAAGATTTCTATTTGAGGGAGGCTTTGGGAAGGGTCTTCCAGGGGGGTCTGTAATCCCATGTTCCCTACAAAATTTTTGCTTTGTTCCCTTGTTCCCGGCCAAAATTTCACGACGTTCCCTTGTTCCCATTCAAAAATAAATTTTATTACCTTTCTGGAAAAACATATCCTCACCATCATCCATTATTTTAAAAATACGTTCTTTTCGACTAGTTTGTATGAAATAAATCTATCACTGACCTACAGATATGTTAGATGTTGTTGACTTGAGATAAAGAATGTTAGTTTCTTTTGTAACGAGG
Source organism: Zoanthus sanctaehelenae (assembly GCA_028564885.2). Lineage (NCBI taxonomy): Eukaryota > Metazoa > Cnidaria > Anthozoa > Zoantharia > Zoanthidae > Zoanthus > Zoanthus sanctaehelenae. Next base: position 4,559 of record JAOTRI020089656.1, read on the forward strand.
AATTAGCTCTACTTTCAATTCAAATTTGATTTCTTTGTTGGTTTTGTTGGCCTCTGCCCTGTCCTCGGCAAAGCATCCGCGCATCACCTTCGGCCAGGGCAAAGGACCAACTTACTCCTACAACAACAGTAGCCAAAAGAGAGAAAACTGATTTTCGCGTTTTACCATATCAATTGCAAACAATAACTACAACAACAAGTGTCACCGCGTGATTAAAACAAAATATATAAACTAGAATTAACTAACTACGTGACACTGTTATAATGTAACACTTTGGACTTTTGTAAAAATATTACACAATGAAAATATTAACGAAATTGCATTCCTATTTTGTTCCAACGACTGATAAAATATCACAAATACTACGACAGTCAAGACAGCCTAGGGGTACCTATCACTCATAATATAAATTTTTATAATCATCGACATGTAGCCTCTTTCTGGTACGTCTTGGCCGCGTGTCCCTCGTGTCAGCTGCATTTTCTTGATCAGTATCCAGGCACTCTGCAATCTCTCTCGCCTCTTCCATCGTCACCACATAAACACGTTCAAACATTCTTGACTGATATCTTAAAAACTCGTTCTCTGTAAGTTCAAGATTGTTATCTCCTGCAACGGGTTTCTCCAAAGAACCAGATATGTCTTTCACATTGACTTCAACAATTTCTTCTTTCGTAAATATCAGAGGATTGAAAGGGTCTCATTCAAATAAGGCGGCTCTTGCTTTCTTTGTTAAAGCACTAACGTTTTGTTTTAGTGGAAGAGTCTCATCTGTTATGCAGTAAAGAATAAATGATTGAAGAAGAGAACTATAAATATCATTCTCAGTGGAGTAGCCTTCATACTGCTTGTCTCGTGTTGTTTTTCCAGGCAGTGGCCAATTCCACTTGTTCCAGTGAAACACGTGTATGCCACCTCCCCTTTGCCCTTTGCCTCTAAGCAGATTTACAACTCTTCTTACCCCGTGGCACTCTAGAGTCTCAGCGAACTGAAGCACTTCACTGTCCAACTTAAACTATACTGATACTATTTTGCTGGTGTTAAATCCACTGTTGTATTGACTGTATTGACGGTCTTTAGGGTCGACTATACAGGTATCAATTCAATTTCATATACTTTTACTGAAACAGAAAACGATTTAGAATCTTGGTTTTCATTTGCAAAAAAAAAAAAAAAATGACAGAGGCAGAACAGTCAACAGACTTCTCAGACTTTATAATCACCTATGAATTCTCGCTCTCTGTTGACGAAATTTTTTAATGCGGGCTGCTATTGTTCTTGAAAATCTACTTCAAACAGTCTCCCTTTTGGAAATTCCGGTGTAAACTTGAAGTCTTTTACGTTCAGTGAGACTATGAACTTCTTTATTTTCAATTCTTTGCACTCATTAGCGCATTGCTGGTTTTTCTATTCCATTACGGTAGATTGCTGCAGTGACCGGCAACAATATACGGTCGACGTTTTTATCGTCTTTGAACTCCATCTTTAACTTTTAAAAACAATCTGCTCGCCGACTGCACATGCTCGGGTCAAAAGAAATTAATGTTAATCGTACCCAGTCAACAAAAGTCGACAGTGACCTGACTGACCTGGGGAGTTGCGATGTCTGCGATAGAGACGACTGGTACGGCCAAAAAAACGGCCGAAGAAACCAGAAAATTATTAATTACACACATTTATTTAGATTATTAAGTTTGGTTTTGCTCCCCACTATATTTTGTGTTCCCTTCTTCCCTATATATATTTCTACTTTGTTCCCTTGTTCCCATTGCTAAATTTACACTGTTCCCCTGTTCCCCCAAAACCCCTAGAAGAGACCCTCTTTGGGAATGAGCAATCGAAGGTTAGGATAACTTCTTGTGACCTTAAACAGGTACAACGAAATGCGTTAAAGAAAAAAAATGAGTAAACAATTAAAGTACTTTTCGGAGACCTATTTTTTTTTACCTATTTTTTTCACAAACTAGGCTCTAGTACATTTCAAGTTGTCTGGTGGTATATTTTAAGCGTCAATCAGGATAACCCCAGTAAGATTGCATGACTTAAGTATAGTCGATAGATAAAAATGGATAAGAATATGATATTTCAAAAATAAAACTTTGATATTTAGCAAACCAATAATGATCCATGAGACCCACAAATGTATCACTGCAAAACATTAATATAATGACTGCACCTTTTCTTTTTCATGAGCTGATAATGTTGCCTAAAATGAAAAAATAAAACTTTTAAATCAAAAGAATAGATTTGTGAATTTAATCACAAAAAAAAAATAAACAAACTCTAGGATACTTTCTCAAGTAGAACAGTATCAACCCAGATATACAAACAAATTCACATGAGGCTTAAAGATTTTAACAAAAAAAGTAAAACTTTTGAGCTTAAAAATGAAAAGAAACTACATAACTACTTAGTTTGTTGGTATACTGTAAAAATATTTGATATTATTAATTAGAATGCACAAAGCAAAGTCGAACGAATTTTTTGTTCCCTTTTTCCCAAGGGAAATATGACTTTAACCGTACACAACAAGAAAAAGGTTTTGGAATATAAATGAGCAAAACGGCCAATATACTAATGAAGCAATACACCACGAACAAAAGATCCTAACCGTGACACGACACAAAGAAACACTATAATCTTTAAAGTTGTACTTTGTAAAGTTTCCTAACCACTCCACTCTGACAACTTTGTCTGAAAGGTAAATATTTATTTTGTTTTAAAAGGCAAACGAAATGGTGCTATTCGTTCTAACTTTTGTGCCAACTGATAACTTTCTATGAATTAATATTTCGGGTTGATTATAATGAAGTTAGGCTGCACTGAGACAGTCAAGGGAGCTTGGGCCGGGTGCCTTGCAGATTATAATAAAAGGTATTTAACAACTGGAACTCGAAAACAAATGGAAAGAGTCCAACTTTTCAAACTCGTATTCAGGGAGGCTTAGAGGTCTAAATGTTTTAGTAAAAATCTACTAATCATTCAAAAAATCTTCTGATATGATAGCAGAACGGTACTCATTGCAATGGTGGGTAATCACAAATAGGCCTCTTGTAGAACAGCCAATTGGAATGCTGGATCCGTTTTAGATCTTTAGAAGAATTAATACACTAAGATTTTAATATGATATTAAAGATTTCCAATGTTGAGATCTAAATAGGAAAGACTTGATTTTGTACTACATTGACTTAGGGAGTAAACTTACAGCTAACAGATCATCTACAGGAGAGATTGAACCAGCATGTCCATTAGTACTTGATGGATCTGCCAAAAGAGTTCAATTTCTACATTAAAATGCTAACAAACCAAATATTCTTTTTACCGTCCGCTCCCTCCTCTTGTCTTGTCTTGTCTATACTTCTCACCATATTCTAATCAGCATATATTCCTCGGCATATATTCCTCACCACATCCTCCTTATCATATATACTCCTCACCACATCCTTTATATCATATCCTCCTCATACTCCTCACTACATCCTCCTTACCACATCTTCATATCATATCCTACTCAAAATATCTTCTTCACCATAATATAGTTCTCCATATCCTCCTAACCACATTCTTTATATCATAGCCTCCCCATCATACCTGATCTGGAATTTCAGATTTAACAAGTTTCTTTAAAAGTAAAACTGAGTATAATTTTATAAGTATCACAAATGAAAAAATGGTTCTCTTATTTTCGACTTAATGCAGGATTAAGGTAATCGGAGTTTTGTGGAACTGCGCCCAGATTCTTAAGTACGCACAAATTGTCAACTTCATGTACAGATATTTGAGATAAGCGTCTGCTCCATGGAGCGACTCACCTCGTAAGGGATTTAACTTATACGAACTTTACTAGAACGTTTTTTACCTACTTACTAATTTAGGTATTTTTTAGATATAAATTTATGTATTTAAGATTGTACATGGTTGGAGCTGCTGTAAGATCTCTGGTTTCCGATCAAAATGGTCTCAGTTGGACAACCAAACCTTCCGGCACCAGCCTTTGTTGGGAGTTAACCAGCGATGGACTAGCATCCCACTGCTTAACACTACAGGTACCGAAAAAAAAACTCCATGGCCACGAGGCTTGAAAATGATTGAGCGACATGCTTAGTAATCACAAAGTGAAACGCATAGATAAGTTAAGTTATAAAAATGTACCTAATACTGGTAGTAAATGCTGTGATGGAGGTATATACTCAATCCCAGCATCTGAAATCAAAATGGGTTTGATAAAAATTATCAGTTTTATGCGAATTTTAGAAAACAGAATTCGCAAAGATACACCAAACACTATTATTATTCATTATTAAATCACTTTGACCATCATAAAATAATAACTAAAACAATATCACAAGGAAGAAAGATTTTGATGGTGGGGGTCACACAACAGAGCGAGGCTCCAAGCTAATTGCGCCCGACTTCAAAGTTCAAAATAAGTTTTAATGCAAGCCGCAGTCGATGAAAAAAACTCAATATAAAGAAAATAGTTTTTAAATAACGTAATATTTTTGTTAAATATTGTTATTAAATAAAAAATAGTCTTGCCGATTCGAATTATGCAATCTTTTTCTGCGAGGGAATTCGAAGGGCTGTTCAAAAGATTTGGTATGAGCTTTTTTGCATTGAAGTTGTACTGACAAGTTGTAGAACTGTGAAAGAATCTCCAAAACATTCTTCCAAGGAAAGTGTTTCACATGCACATGCATGATAGATAGTATTAACCTGTCCAGGATAACACCAGGGACCATTTGTTCAAAAGCCGATTAGTATTAAGCCAGGGTTAAAAGTTAAATCCATGGTCTTGTTTCCGAGAAAAACCCAAACAGTATTCATATATAACGATTTACCTTTTCTTGGAGAAGAAATACCTGTTTGAATTTTTGCTTAACCAGGGTGTTAAATTTAACAAGTCTTTGAACAAATGGGCCCAGGCTTTCATCTAAAATATATTTAACTTTATGACGTTTTCCCCATAGAACAAACTACCTCTGAGAAAGACACGAAGGAGTGGCTAGAAGGCTACCGACTAGTACGATCTGTCCACAGATAGACAACAAAGGACAAGTACACTACCGCCAGCATTTTACAAGATTCCAGGCCAAAATAAAGAAAATAAAGAGAATTAATTTCCAAAAATTAATTACAATTATTGTGGATGGCACATCAGTTATGAAAGTGTAAATTGATGAATATGAGACCAACTAATGATGAGGAAGATAAAACGAAGAGCCCGCAGACCTTTTTAATCCAGTAGACGTGACAATATCGGGACGGTTTTGTACATTTCACGTGAGATAAGTTTAATGAAATTAGTTCTTGTTCTAAATAATGTAACCTATAACATACACAACAACTGAACAAACTACCTCAACCAAACACAATGCACCCTTTCTAAAATAATCTCTCTCAAGAAAATTAGAGTGAAAACAGACTTCAGGTGAAGCAGTTTCCAGATTTATAATGGAGGAAACACGTACAAAATGCAGGTACGAACTAACACGGTTGGAATTCAGCAAAAACGAACTCAGATTCATCGTCACTTCTATGGCCTCATTGTCTGCTTCTTTCGTATTCAACACTCAATGCTGTGACTTCGAAAATGTAAAAGCAATTTCACAGAAAGGCCCACCGGAGGATAATTGTAAAATAAAACTCAGTCCAAGAAGTCTGAGTGCAAAGACTTATGAAAATAATAGTAGCAAAAATTATCAATGACCTTGATTCTTGCTTGACTTTCTCTTGAAAAGGTAATAAAAACACAGACTGGTAATTGTCCAAGGGATTACTAAGATCAAGCCACAAAATGGTCACCTTGACGTGAATAATGTAAAAAGGTTAAAGTTTATATATAGGTAGGAGAGGAAGGGATTTGTGGGTAAGATTAATATGGGGGTGGGTAGGAAGACACAATATCTGTGGAAAAATAGGTACACATTAGTATGTACAAATAGATAATTTAATCAGTGAATAAAGTGGGTAGGTAATATAAGCAATGTAAGATTTTACTTACTTTTACAGAGATACTTCATTATTGGAGCCGTGCCGCCAGTTGTAATATCTGAAAGCAATGGAATCAAGTGATCACCGAACACCCCTTAAGTTAGTCAACTGACCCCTATAATTTACAATTGAACATTTTAAACACTAATAAATCAAGCATAATATTTATTAATTTTAGATTTTTAGTATTTTACCAAAGCAACCGATCTTCATTTTCGCCAGCACCGATTGGCTTTGTCAATCGCTATACAGTATTTTATACTACTAATTGATCTTAAGGAAAGATACACGCAGGTTATAAATAGAAACGTTTACATTGTACTGTTTCTTTGAAAATCATGTACATTCTTATTTCATCATTTTGGTATACTAAAAACACTATCCTCTATCTAGTTAGTGCATCTGGCGCTTTGCATATAAAATTTTCCATATAATTTATATCTAACACTACATGTGCTCACCTCTTCTTTGGGAGATACTTGTTAAATGTCATCATTAAACACCATACAAAAACTTACAAGTTTTAAAAGTACTTGATCTTTATTATAGCAAAAAACGTACTTACTTGAACCCAGAGCTATTCAGTAGGGTGGATGCGATAAAATTACTGCTTTTGAATCTAAATCTAACTCAAAACTAATTCTTTAAATTAGCATATGGAGTTTAGATGGCTATATAATATTTCAATTAATATTATCATTAATTAATATTACTACTAGTGGTAATAGTAGTAGTAGCAGTATTCATTCTATATCTAATTTTATATGTACTATATATTTAAATGTAAAGTGCCAGCATTATATGAATTGTATCGGCGCTATATAAATATATAATATTTTGTTCTATTATTTTTCGCTGCATATATTTCTTGTACTAAGAACTCAAGTTAAAAGTTCTCATTACCGATCATTTTTTCGATCATTTAGTAATACTTAGAATCAAATACATTATTAACTTTGTGTATGCAAATAGATGCTGCATCATCAATCAAACATCTACTCGATGATAAGGTAATATTCCTAATTACATACCTTAATCTTGTGCATGCAGATCACCTTGTTAAATTCGAAAAGCTATTTTACTGGATATTGATCATGGTACTTGATCATTTGGTAATACTGTTAGTCAAATTACATCAATCTTACATTTGCAAACGAATATTGTAACAATCAAGAAAATTACCTTTTGGAGGAGAAGTCAGCTTGTCAACGTCAACTATGAGATTCTTTTGTAAGAAGAAAATAAAAGGAAAAAAGTATTACTTGCAGACTGGCAGTGTAGTGGTCGTGGGCGGTAAGATACCTTTTACCTTACAGCCACACAGCTTCATTCAGCCAAGATAAGAACTGTGCGAGGTATCTGTTTCTGCAAAAGCTAAATATGCTTTCCTTCATCAAGATGTCCTTAAATAGTGAACCCACCCTCTTCTGTGGACTAACTGGCAAAACAGTTTTGTCCTGTACCATAATTTTATGAGAAAAGACCTCATCTGGGCATGTTTAACGCATGACTTAATTCAAGTAATCCGTACATAACCACAATTTTTATAGGCCCCTAGCCACGTTAAGGGTTTGCCAGAAACAAAAGAAAACACAACAACTGGCCAGTACAAATCACTGTTAAAACACCTCCTTTCATTCGGGGATATGGTGTCAAGTGAAACTGCAAGCACTACTGCTAAATTCATGTTTCAACTTGCTATTTCCCCTCACTTGAAAGTTGAAATAATTTGATCAATTTCTTCGTGTTTGTTGATGAGTACAGCACGCCACTGCATACATGCAATGTTCAGCTGTCAATTTTAACATTGTCATGAAAAATAATCTCTACTTACAGAAAAAAACGTCTGATGAACACATTAAGCTTTTTACTAATGCACTTCAGTTAAAGTAATGACCACTATTAAATCTTGGGTCGTCTAAAAACTGGGAATCTTTGTTTAAAAATAAAATACAATTATAATCAATGTTCATACGTAAAAATATCGAGTTGCTTTTTCATGTTTCAGAAGATTGCTCTAAGCTGATTCATCAGAAAACGCCAGTGGTGAAACTTGAAGTAGCAGACAAAACTTCAGAGCCTGCCAGTATATATTTTTGATACTTTTTTTGAAAAGCTTAAGTTAAAATCTCTGCATAAAGATGATTTAGACCTATTTGTAAGGCATTTTAGTACACTAAGGACTAACGGATTATTAATCTTTTGTCTAAGTGGTTATTCTCACCTCCAGAGTTCGAACATAAGCCAGTGTATTAGTGACAGCTTTTAACCTGTTTTGAGAAATATTCAGCGTTCTAAGGCTCCTCAGATTTCCAATTTCATCTGGTAAGTCTTGGAGATCATTCCCTGTAAAGTGAAAATGTTTCATTTACATGTAGCTATAATCAAAAATGGAAAGGCAAGGCAATTAAGGAAAGGAAAGGAAACACGATTCTCACCTTGCAAGTTGAGTGTCTGCAAATGACACAAATTGCCAATTGTTTTGGGAAGCGACTTCAACTTGTTGTTTTGTAAGTTTAATATCTGAAAACAAACATAAACTAAGGTTACATGAATAAGTTCTACCAAAAAAGAATTTATGTTATTTTTGCATATTTAACAATTAACAAATAGCAATCAGACAGTTGACCACTGATCCATACTATAACAGGAGGCACAACGCACAACTAACTCAACAAGTATTTTATTCATGAAGTCGCCATGTTTCTCATACAACACACACTTTATGCGTAACCCCGCTGATAACATTATAGTGGTTCTATCAATATCTTCTCTTTTAAAAGATACTATATACATACTAATATGTTTCTTCACAATAATTAAACTCAAAACAAGAACAGTAACAAAAATGTATTAAGTTACTATGCAAATCCAGAATCGAATGTTCCACAGTTACAGGTCTAATTTTTTCGGTGGTCGGATCACCCAACCGTAGCGAGCCGTTTGAAGTTGAGTTTGACTCTGTGGTGGAGTGTTCAGAACTGGACTATTGGCGGTGTGCACCATTTCAGCTGGTGAAGGAGTTTTCACAACAACCCTGTTGGTCCAGTCAATCGAAGATTTTCTGCATTCGAATCCTTATCAAGTCTTACGTGGGTTTTGTTTTGCCGAAAAGTCTATCTTGCGTTTGGATAATGTAAGATTGTGGCGTGATCTCCTTGACAACTTCTCCGTATTTCCACTTTTAACCGCAATGATGATTGCTGGGCTTACTGTACACAAATTGTCCGGCCAGCAGTGGTGGCAATTCCTTACTGGCAGTTTTCTCATAATAAGCTTTTGCTTTGGCTCTTCTGTTTAGATGCTCTAAGCATCTAAACAGAGCCAAAGCAAATAAAGCTTACGAAAGATGTTAAATTGTTGTCAATATTTTTTTTTGACCAACTAGTTGGATTTTACTAAAACAATTATTCCTCTCACCCTTATGGCTTTTGCGTCCGAATCGGAGCCCAATCGGGCTCGAGGAATAATTGTTTTCAAAGATACTGTACCTGCAACTTGGTTAGCAAGCCAATTTCTTCAGGTAGGCAAGTAAAATTATTGTCATGTAAGTCAAACACCTGCAGAAAATCATAATTATTATATAAATCAAATTAATTAGTTTTGTTCAAAGACTACTATTCTTACATTACTACTAACTGTGAGAAGTCCTAACTCTTTAGGATTATTAAAGGTTAAGGTGTTATCATTGCTAAACTTAAATACATCATTATTGTTACATTAGTATCATTAACAATGATCAAATCTAAAATGTCATTTCTTACATTTTGATTACAGTATGTATATACTCAAATATGTAATAAATGCAATTAGGATTTATTTGCCATTGTAGACTGGATGTGCAATTTAAAGACTTTTCCATAATTTTCCAGGATGTTTAAACATCCAAAATGTATTTCGTACAAAGCATAATATAAAATAAAATTTGCAAAATAATCAAAAAGTCAATGCATCTGATGACTAGTTCACAGTCATGTTTGATTTTTTATAGACAGTTAATGGAGACTGATTCCTTGAGTTTAATTTGAAATGGAGTAGAGGCACAATTTATAATTTCAATGGTAATTAAGTAAGTCCCGCTGTAGAGACAATACTTTACAGTATGGGTCATTACTAGCAATTAAGACATCTGCTAATTATGTCATTAAGAAAGGCAGAATACATCATATGAGATAGATTTTATAAATATTCTTTTTCTATAAAGAATATTTTTGGGCACACTTTTAATCATCAATTTAAACACATAACTTACTCTGAGATTTCCAAGATCCCTTAAATGTCCACCATTCTTTAGAGTTGTTAGTTCATTATCATACAGCAATAAAGCCTAATAAAAAATAAGTACTTATATGTAATTGTTAACAGCTTTCAAGGGTTTCATTAAGGTGTACACAGCAATTAAATTGACAAGCTCAAAGAATTGAAGATGGGTTTTACTAGCTGTCAAGATGGGTTTGACCAGCTTCTCAAACTAAATTACGACCAAAAGAAGCTTTATATGAACTTTGTCTGAGAGTCAAATTTAAATGGCTTCGTTCTCCTGATCCAAGCCTTAATGACACCCCTTGCCCTTCACAGAATTATCTTGTCTCTGTGATCTTCTAAGCTCTTTGTAGCATATACAGTATTGCCTTTCTGGGGGTTTATATAACAAACTCCACAACAACAAAACAGCAAAATTAACAACATCATTACAATGACATTTTTTATTCTGTAATTATTGACGAACACTGTCTTAAAATTTATACAGGAAAATTTAAATAAAAAGGGTGCAGTGGACAAATTGTAACAAAATGTTTGTGGAATAAATGCCTGTATGTGTGTAATTTTTTCACATAAACTATATGGTACAATATCAGACGAGTACACACCCACCCTAAAATTTTGAAAAGCAAGAGAAATTTTTCTGAGTTCACTGTCATTAAGTTATTCTACTGTAGTTCAAGTAAATAGAATGGAGAGTGGGAGTTGGAGAGATTGCTACTAAAGTGAAGAAAATGCAGCCAATAGCATTTACAGTACAGACTGAGATACAGTATGTACAGTAGATCAATATTGAATCAATTGATTTAAAATTACATGACTAATACAGTTGACAGACAAAAACCAGTTCTTAAAATTATGGTTTCAATTTGACACTGCATGCAATGGGGTGTTGAATAACAATCAATAACAAGATATGAGGACATTATAGGGCTGATAGCATATAGTAGAACTTGAAATTGACTAAAACAGTCTGTTCAAAATTTTTTTAATCTTTGTATTGCAAGGATGAAATATTATTAATAAAAACCCTTTTGAGTTTTCTAATAAAATTATAATGACTCCCAAAAGTGTCATAAACTAAGC
>JAOTRI020089667.1:0-15900 GCA_028564885.2 Zoanthus sanctaehelenae
GTGGGCAAGTAAATCGTTTTGCGGCAACCAATCCACCACCTTAATGTTGCTACCAAGTTGTGACGGTATGTAACCTTAGTCAGAAAAAGTTCTTGTTAGAGGTTCTTTCGTTTGACCCTTCACTCTTTTGTCTCGATATATATGATTTTATTTTATGATAAACACCATATCACTCTGATCTCTACTCAATCAATTCAATATATATACGTGTAACATTTAAGGTTTCCAGTTCATATGTTCCCATAAATCTCTTTTTGTTACACTCAGTAATTTAGATACAAAGGTCACGCACTTTACCTTAAAATCCAATGTTATTTTTTAGGACATGCAGTGAGACATTTATCCACGTATACACGCATGACCAGAGTATGAGAAGTATTGTTTCTTGCAGAGTCTTCTTTCTTTACCTAAATTATTATTGCGACCATCTGTTACTTACTTACTTACTTAATTAATTAATTAATTAAGCTCTCCTGGGGGGTTTTGAGGCTTATTTACAAAGTGTTTAAAATTCTAATCTAATCTAATACACACAATATATTATTAAAACTTTTTAAAACTTAGTTACTATTTTAAAACTTAGTTACTATTTAAAAAAACTTGTTAATAAATACTTTTTAAAATAGTTTTTAAAACTGATAAGGGAACTATTGTCCGTAATACTGCTCAGCAGTGTGTTCCACAGAGTGACTGCTCGATAAAAAAACGTGCGTTGGCCAGCAGCAGACTTATTTCTTGGAATAGATAGCTTATTTTTATTGCGAGTGTTAACAGAATGGATTCTTGAGCGTGTGGTGAATTTATCTGATAGATAACTTGAGACTATCCCCTTCACACTTCACACTTCAATCTGCTGGTATTTTACTCTGTTAATCTGACAAAGTCTAGCTATGCAGGAAGAAACGGTGTTCGTGATGTGTTTGTCACAAGTCAAGGTTTCGTCAACTTGCACACCAAGATCGTTTGCGGAGGAGACTAGTGACAATTCTTTCCCCAGCAGGGTTACACAAAATCCATCGGGAACTTTTTTCCGCATCTGGTGTGTCCCCAGTAGCAATACTTTTGTTTTTTCAGGGTTTATTTGGAGGCTATTATGGCAGCACCAGGCAGCGATCCTCTAGTGTTCAGTGATCTGTAGGGCAACAACATCGACGTATTTGACGGGAAATGACAAAAGTAATTTAGAGTCGTCAACATAATATTCTAGGAAACAATTTCTGGGACATTGGGTAGATCGTTGATATAGATGTTAAATAAGGCTGGACCCAGTATAGAACCTCGTGGAACTCCATGGTCAGTGCTACACAAACTAGAAACCTCTTGACCCATGCGGACATACTGCTTCCGTTGCAACAGGTAACTCCTAAACCATTCTAGTGATGTCTCAGAGACGCCAAGAATTCGTGAATTGGCAAGGAGTAGAAGATTATCAATACTGTCGAAAGCCTTGGATAGATCCTGGAGAACAATCAGCATAAACTTTTTGTTCCCACTCTGTTGCTCAGTGAGGCGTTTCTTGTTTTTCAAGTAATAAACTAGTTGGTCTAAAGCCACGCGTTCGCATATTTTGGACACTGCAGGGAGCAAAGACACAGGGCCGGTTGTTATTGGCCACTTCATGATTTCCTTCCTTAGGTAATGGGATAACTGAAATTTTCCAAGCAGTCGGAAAGACGGATGTTAATAACGAACAGTTGACAATGTCCGTAATTATTGGGAGAATACATGGTAATTATTTTGTCCTCAATTATGTACATGGGTACTTTGTCGTACCATGGTGCTTTATCGGATGGAAAGGCCATCACAATCTTCCGGATATCATTGCTAGATACTGAATGAAAGCAAAACATTTCTGACTCGGGGATTTCTTGTTCTGGTGTAGGAATTGTGAGTGTTGGCAAATTGTGTTTATCAATCAACGATGTAAATGCTTCTAATGTCCTGTTGCCGACGGTAATGAAAAAATTGTTGAACTCTTCTGCCACGTCCTTTAAGGTCTTTTGAGTATACTCGCTGGGAAGTTTCCTTATGGGGGACATAAGTCCTAATTACTTTCCACATGGAGCTTATCTTTTTCCTTTTTTTAAACTCGATGTTAGCGTGTTCTCTCTCAGCCTCTCTCAATCGAGTTTTAACATTTACGCGTGACGTTCGGTAAATATCCCAGTCCATAGGTAACATGGTTTGTTTGGCTCTTATGAGCAGGAGGGCTTTGTTTTTCATTTGTTCTTTCAACTCTTGGTCAACAAATTTGCAATGGCGATATTTAATTTTCACAGTCTTAATTGGCGCGTGTTGATCCAGGACTTTGAGGAAATGATGGTTGAAGTGGTTAACTTTTTCATTCGGGTCTTCCATGAAGACATTTTCAAACCACGGTACTTGCACTAAATTTTCCATAAAGCTCCTATAGTAATAATGCTTATACGCCTGGTCTTGACATATTTAGGTGCTGGTTTGGGCAATTTGAGGTTAAGAGTTGAGTATACTAGATGGTGGTCGCTGATATGAGTCTCCATTGTTTCACTTTTTATAACTAAACCAGGGTTGGACGCCATTATGACATCAATCAGCGACAACGATTCTGATGTTTCTCTTGTAGGTGAAGTGATAAGCTGAGTTAGGTTTAGACTTAAGCATAAATCATTTTATGCGTCCGCTTCTGGTGAATGTTTTATTACATTACAATTCAGATCACCCACATCAAAGATTTCCTTTCCGAAAGTGAGAGCCTGTGAATATTTATCCATATATATAAAATCTTCCACAAAACAGGATGTACCTGACAGTCGGGTGGCCTGTATGCGACACAAAGAAGAAAGGATTTCAATTTCTTGTGTTAGATTTGAAGCCATAATTGGTGAAAACCTGAGTTGGAAATACCGTTCGGATTGCGTAGTACCTTGGTTTTCAATGAATTACGAGTGTATACACAAACGGCTCGTCCTGTTTTGTTCAGCCTGTCGAGTCTGGATAACTTGTACCCAATAATCTCAACCTGTGGAATTTAACCACGACTCTGTTTACAACTAAAACGCCGTAGTTTTCCTCTTTCGCGAAGTTTCTCAGTTGAATAAGATGTTTTCTGTTCTTAAGCGATCGAATGTTTAAGTTAGCTATCGTGGTTTTAGATTTTAGAAGATTGATAATGCCATTGTTATTGATATTGCTTAGCTTAGCTTAGTTCCAAATCTGTTAACAGGAATATTCAATAAGTTGGTTTAATTTACACCACGACGTTTCTCTTGGAATTTATGCTGACGTTCATTACGAGTCATAACATTGATAGATTTGTCGTTTAGACGCCTTAGGTGGTTTCCCCCACGCTGTCCTCTCAACGGAGCGAGCAAGTCAAGGTTCTTAAGTGTTATCCAAACTTGCCTTGATAAAGGCCGGTGCGCTGGTCCATGACCAAGGTTTTTGCTTGTCGATTTCCAGCAATTTCGCCGTGAATAAAGGAAATTTCTCGTATACATTAACATGCTGTAGACATAAAACAGTTAAAATTGAAATAGTTATCATAAAACACTTTAAAAAGACGAATAAAGGATAAAAAACTCGAAGAAAAATCAAGAGCCTAAATTTATGCAGCCACTCTTGGGCGCAATACAATACTCACTACACTTGTTTAATAAACTGTCTATACAGGCCATACTCTACCGTATAATCAAATATACAAAATTCATTGTTACTGAAAACTCAATTAAGTAGAGTAAGTGTTAAATTCCAAAAATGTTAATTGTCTACAGAAAATTGTGATAAGTACTCGCGTCAAGGTAAAGTCACGGAAATTCTTCTTGAACTTTTGCATTTGAAGCAAAACAGTTCTTCCACAAAATCCAAAATTTCAACTAAATATTGAAAACTGAAAAACAAAACGTTTGCATTTTTAAGTTACCAAGAATCTTTTATCAATGCAAGCTGCTTGTTCGGCATCGCTTTGATGTTAATGGGCCGATCAAAGTTCCATATCGATCCGGGGATCCGGGGGAAGATATTCTCCCTGATTTCACGAAGTTCCGTACAATGGGAGAGTTGGTATCCCTACCCAGTCACGGTGCAAACCAGGATGACTTTGGATGATATTTATCGTTCCCTAAGCTTCCCCGTGTTCCGGGTGAACTTCGTTTTTTTCCCCCATGTTTGTGTTTCCTTTGTATGAGCCGTATCCCTTATTTTTGCCTTACTATGACAAACAGCTCACACTGACCGAAGCTAAAATCCGAGCTTTTCTTTCACAATTTAGATCAGTGTACAAGAATAGATTTACTTCAATTGCGCATTATCGTTCAAGGACAGAAAACATATATTTCATATAAACATATATACATTTCATTTCATGACGTCATGATGAACATTCAAGCTAAAGACAAGAAATTACAGTTTCACCTTTTAATCTCCAAATTACTCCTTGCTTCAACTTTCCAAATGCTTCAGCCAACAAATCAACTTTCTGTTTTTCAAGGTTGGAAGATATAAAAGTCCCAAATGATACCATAATTACTCCGTGTTCCTCTGAACCTGCTACGAACGTCTCCAAATCAGCGGGGAGGGGTTTAGGTTTCTGGACGCTGAGTGGTCCAACCATGACTGTTGCTGTTATTTGAAAAACATAATCAGTTCGGGTATAAATGATTCATTATAATGATAAAATAGAATAATAACGTTTACGACATCATTGACTCAGTGCTGGAATTTAGACATAAACTCTCCATCTAAATGAAAACTGGAGAACAAATTGCATCTAGCAATATAAATTTTTGGTCAGCAACCAGTGATAATTTTTGCATGTACAGCGTTTATTAGAAATAAACAAATTTCCTGGCGGAAGTAAACAATGACAAATTTTCCGCTGACACTAAAAGCTGCAAGCAAAGCGAATAGCCTCCTATACTTTCTGACGTCACGAGTAGTGAGCACGCGATACATACAATCAGCAGTTCAAGTTCATATGTTCGTACGGTTTTAACACGGAAAGCACACGTTAAGAATGTTTAGTTTATTTGTGCTTCCAAATAATAAATTACGAGTATCATTTCTCATTTATTGCACAGTTCTGTCGCCCTCAAGCTTTTCAAGGTTTTTGTCTTGCTCGTTGGCATTTAACAAAAGCTATTACTAGTTTATATACTTACATGGTAAGAGAGGATGTGGATATTCTATGGCAAAGTCTGTTGAGATCAAAATCATTTCGTAATCGGCCATCGCTTGATAAATGTTTCGTTCTGGTTTAATGTTGTACTTTATCTTGAGGTTGTTGAAGTTTCTTGCATAAATCAATTCATGGACTAGCATTTGCACCCCATACATTAATACATTTTTTACTCGTTGAAAAAATGTCATTTGGTCTGTATTTCCAGTTATGAAGACAGGAACGTAGGACGGAGGGGCTGGTATATTGCGTGAAACGGCGGCTAGTCGGGGAGGAACAGGGCATAGTTCAACTCTTGGTATATTTAACAAGTCAGACAATATGGAACCACAGAACAAAGCATCAGCTACCAAAAGTTCAAACTTCTTCAGATCTTGAATAAGGTTGGTGTTGTTAATAACAGATTCGCAGGTCTTTATCATTGCTTCTGATCCTTTCAAGATCATTACTTTCATTCCATTTTGCATGCCACTCGCTGCCAGAGACGCAGCGTAACCTTTTGGAAATGGTACTGGATAGACTCTCTGCTCAAACTTGTCAGACTTTTTTAACTCTTGCATTGAAGGTACCAAAAGCAGAGCCTGAAAGTTCAAACACAGATGTAAGTATATTTGAGATAAAGAATTCTTTTATTACTAATAACAAAATCCTATCACACACAATACTGTCAAGATTGCATTTTGAGGATCAAAAATATCAGTCGTTACCAGGTGCTTCGGTCTTTTACAAGTGAATCTTAGAGCTTCTTTGTCTCATTTAACCGTTAGATGACAATACAATATATGTGATTCATTTCAAGTTTTCTGACGTTCTAATAATTCTTGCGAGCGGTACAACGACTAGATACATCAATGTTAAACGAACATTTGAAAAACGTCAAAATGGTAGCCTTGCTTCATGAACTTCAAAGTAATAAAACAAATAATATTAATATGCAAATATTACAGATAAAGTCCGAAACTGTCAGTGACTACTCCACAGATATGGAAGAAGTTGATTACCACATCTATACGTGAATCAACCCATCTTCACTAACTTTGTAGAAACATTATCGGATGGTGAGCTTTTAAGAGAGAATAGGCTGCGGGTATAAGGATAAGTATTTCTTCTAGGAGAGAGTAGGCTGCGGGTACAAGGATAAGTATTTCTTCTAGGAGAGAGCAAGCTGCGGGTATAAGGATAAGTATTTCTTCTAGGAGAGAGCAGGCTGCAGGTATAAGGATAAGTATTTCTTCTAGGAGAGAGCAGGCTGCAGGTATAAGGATAAGTATTTCTTCTAGGAGAGAGAAGGCTGCGGGTATAAGGATAAGTATTTCTTCTAGGAGAGAAAAGGCTGCGGGTATAAGGACAAGTATTTCTTCTAGGAGAGAGAAGGCTGCGGGTATAAGGATACGTATTCCTTCTAGGAGAAAGCAGGCTGCGGGTATAAGGATAAGTATTTCTTGTGGTGGTTAAAGGAGAATTAGGTGAACGCTAAAACTAACCTGCACTTATTGAAATGCATTGGTAAAGTAAAATAACTCTATTAAGTCTCTTTATAAAATTAAGTCAAATAACATTGAGAAATGAAATATGGAAACGGAGAAGAGTATCTGGAAAAGGTTTGATACCGTGGTCGCTGACATAGGTTACTACACTACACAATATATCAAATTAAAGAGTATCATAGGTATATATATATAGATTTCAAAATATATGATGGCAATATTGGTAGGGTAGCTTAAGGGTAGATTATATCACGTGATCTTGAATTTTGCGTAATTAGTTTAAATATATAATATACAGAAATGTTGCTTTAAGTAAGCAATTTGATACATTTTATGTAAAATAAAGCAAGCATAAATAAATTAGCATAAATGAAGCTATATATTCTGTCACTGATATAAAAATCACGAGATAGTAGTGATGTCATTTCCAGCCGCAGTAAAATCTAAGTTTTTATTTATTCTTACATTTTTTTGCAATGTTTACAATGAAGACCACTTAATAGACTGATAGCAAACCGAAACCTAGACTCGACCTACCCACAGGTAGCCCGAGTAATGATTTTTGGTTTCTTACACAACACGCCAATTTGTAAAAATAACTCGCGTGACTTCAGTACCTGTTTTATCTTGTTGCAGATAAATATGGGCTGAGCATTAGCATGAACATTGAAACATTGATAACCTTTTTAAGATTACAACAACAAAAGATTTTATGTACATTAGGAAAGCCTCACATATTGATTATGCCCACAAGAAACGTCAATTTTAGGTTTCTCTCCAGACCCACCCCCAAACCCGCCTTAGAAACGTCAAAAATATTTATCGATATATTTGTTGTCTGAAAAGATTGTAAAAGTTTTTAAGGTTAACAAAGAATACGTTCTACTACTTTATTTAAAATATCTGCGATGAAGTTTGCACAAAGTCAATTTCATCATGAAATGCTTCAGTAAGGATTTGATTCCTATTAGTATTAAACGTCTCTGAGTGTTCAAATTCAAAACATAGTAATCTTATTACTTTATATGACCAACACTTTCAATTCATTTGAAAAAATGTTATGTCCGCTGTCAGCAGTGACCGCGAGCTCAACAGTAACGAATGAGCTTCCTGCTGATTTTATTGATTTCTTACCCTTGGTTGGCTGTGAAGAATTATTGATACTGAGTTTTATTCAAGAATGCCAAGATATCGACGACCACTCGTCTCCCCACAAAGTAGTCTGCATAAACTATTTTTGTCTGATCAAACTACAATATAAACAATATGAATTTTGTGAAAAACATATAGTAGCTGAAAGATGAATATGAGGCAAAAGTTATTTTATATTTTTTTTCCAAGATGTTTCCAAAATTTCCAGAGTTTTTTAACAGAAGTATAGAATTTTTCCACGACATGCCAAAGAGACACGTTACTTAGGCCCAAACGTAAAATTGACGTTTTTTGTAAGCAAAATCGATATGTGAGGCTTCCCTTACTAACATAACATAACATAATAATAAGCTTTATTGACATGACTTTTCAGTATTGTCAAAGCATTTTAAAACAAAGAAATGCAAATTACAAAAATGTGATGTAATTTACTCTAACAACAGTATAGTAGACTTAAAATCGTCTAATATACGAGCATTATATAACAAGTGTTGATCTTATTCTGATGCAAGAATAAGAATAAGAATATGAATAAGTTGCTCAAAAGTTGCAAGTATATGGCTATCTAGGCCTAATTTAAGCCTCTTTTCTCACCGTAGTATAACAAAAAAATTGAGCGAAAAAGAAAACATAAACTCTAAGGTTATTACTAAAGTTTGGAGATTTTTGACGAAAAGAAACGAATTGTTTTGATAACTTATAGTCAAATACACTGAATTGGATTGTGTGTGGTGTTCTTTGCTTAAGCCGGTTTCACGATTGTTAAGGTTCACACTGGTGATATAAACGAAGTAAGCACATATAAGAACAAGCTCAAGAAAAAGGGAAAGGTTTCTTTTGTTGCGCTTGTTCTTGTTCAGTTCAGTTCAGTTCAGTTTATTTTTGCCACACTTAATTATAACAACAAAAGAAAACATTTGGTGATGAAAATTTGAGAATTGATCAAACAAAGTAAACCATAGAAGATTAACAGTAAAATTTTCTCAAACTTGCTTAATGAAAAGTATGAGAACAAGTTGGAAGAATTTAGCAATACAAATGGGACTGAAACGGTTAAAATAATTAAAAAGAAGGTGCTGTCTTTACTCTAGTATCTATATACATATGGTTAAACTTTCACGTTTTCGAGATTAATGAAATTAAATTGTCCCAGCTGTGAATGTTTATGTGTGAATGTCTGCCATTTTTAAATGTCTCCGTCTACTTTATAGAGTGAGTTAAGATTGTATCCCCAATTTGAAGGTTTTAGCACAGCTAAATAGATCCGACCCTGCTACTAAATTTTATTTAAAATTTATCAATTGTTGTAATAGTTGTTACAATAAACGAAGGTTTAGTTGAAAACTAATACACTCTGATTAAAAGCTTTTTAAAATGTATTTTTTTGTTCAAACATTCTTTCAACACGTTTATGACTGCTTTTAGGCTATAAAATGGTACAAAAACGGTTTCACTGGTAATATTTAGATTTCCATTTATTGTTGCTTTTTCATTATCAGATGAAACTTTAAAAATGTTCCTAAAGTTCTCGCTTCTTTTGCATCTGCTCTTAATTAAAAAAAAGCAGTAAAATATAAGCAAGGGGCGTGTTTATAATCCATATCTCCATCTATAATTTAGGAAATGTTTGATGTGCTATAGAAGTTCATATAGGGTTCTGTTTTGGTTGCGTTATAATAAGGAGCTCGATTTCAATTTGGTTTTCGGAGACTTGCAAAATGTTTTAAACGCGAAAAATAGATCTTTTAGAAAAAAAAGACATCTAGGATTCTTTGTCGTTAAGCGTCTTGTTTTTGCACATAAAATAAACTCAAATGCCGTCAAATATTGTTTTAATTAATCGTTGTCCTGGATAAATTGTAAATATTGTCATGAAAGACTCAATTAGTAGAAGATTTTTAATAGTACGTTAAATTATACAAGAATCATACGACTTCCGAATATTCCCTTCTTAATTACTTCAACTTTTCATCAGTTTGGAGTCACATTTTTAAAAATAGAATGCCTTCTGTGAAATATTGCAAAACATCAAGTGATGTCGAAACTGAAATTGAGTTTACCGAAAATGGGATCTACTCCAGAAAGACCGACAAAAAGCTTTTAAAGCCAGTTTCATGTGTGGCTGTTTTTCTTTTTATGTTTTGCATCGTGTTAGCAGCTCTGTACGCTAATGAAAAACTTAAATCACAAAGCTACCAACTCAGCCAAATCGGCGAGCATAATATTAATAACACAAGTTGTAATGGCTCGAAAACAAACTACGAAATGAAACCTACATCAACCGATTATCCCATAATAATCAACACAATAATTGCAAAAGGTAAAACTTTAAATTTTATATAATGAAGCTTTACCTTGAATTGTTTACAAATATCTAAGTTGGGTATAAAATATCTGGTTGAAAGCAAAATAGTATATGATAATTTTATATCCTCTGGTAAGGTGTCCGAATTGCTATATTTCTGTTCCAGAGAAGCGCATGTTAAAGTGTTTGACAGAAATTAAAAAGTGCATATTACACGGATTTTTTCTTCGGCGTTTTCTCTACATTTAATACTTGAGAAAGACAAATTTGATATTTTAAGTCCTCAAAAGAAATTTAACCACGGTTTTTTGCGTCTTGAAAACACAATTTTGTAGTAAAAATTTGTCCGGAGTTTAGGTTCTGGGTTGACGTCACATTGTTTGCAAGTTGCATTCTTATGCCTTGAGTACAACTGGTATTTTGACAGCTTTCTTTAATCGGCGCTCCGGCGATGCAATATCTTCCACTATTTTTCTTCGTTTTACTCTCCATGGCTGTTTTTTTCTATTATTCAAAGAAAAATTGCAAACAATGTGACGTTACAGGCGGTCGTTTGACCGCGCAGAAGACGGAATCTTTTTATGAAAAAATCAGCATCTTCAACAAGTAATAAAACAACGAGAAACGATTTCTTGCTGTAAATAACTTCAGTTTATAATCAAAAATACATTAAAGTTTAAAATATTTAAAAAAAAAAAAACCATGTCATATGCACTTTAAACAATAGAGCTCTTTATGGTTATTGCATTTGGTCGATTTTTAATTGTAACTCTTTATCGTAGCAAAATAACAAAAACTTGGATTATCATTTCTCTCTCTATATATTTATAACGTCAATAACAAAAGAAAAAGTCTCATTTGAGTAAATTGATAATTCTAAGCCCAGGGTTTTAATGTGAAAAACATCTATAGGTTACCTAACTTAAAGCATGTTTTTCATTGCCGATGCTATACACTGATTTTTGTCATTTTCATTCTACTTTACAGTGAAATGTTTTTGTTAAACTGTTTTCCCTTACCCTTTTGATCTTAAAGCCATTCTCTCTTCGTTCCTCTCTTCTAAACGTAATTCTTTTTCTGCTAATTGCTCGCTTCCTTTCCTGTCGTTTGTTTCATCTAAAGTCCTTTTTCCTCACCTTCTTTGGCCTAACATCTCACCGGCTTCACCCCTCACTCCATATAATGCATTTCTCTTACTCCCTCACTTATTCTTAATCTTTCGCTTCTTTTCTTTCGCCCCCTTTTCACTTTTTTCTCACCTTTTTCGTTTTTCCCCCTTTCGTCTCACCTTTTCTCTCTCATCCATGTTTTTCTCACCCTCATTCATCTTACCTTCTTCAGCTGCCTTACCTTTCCCCCTCACCCCTTTCATCTCTCCCTTCTTTGTCTCTTTCTCCCTAATCTTATTTCCCCTTACCGTTTTCGTTCCACATTCTTTTCTCACTTCTTCACCAGCCCCTCACCCACTTCCCTTTACCTCCTTTTTTCTCAATCCATTCCCCTTACATGTCACTCCTTTACCTTTCTCTCAAAAAGCGGCTTGTATTTCAGGGTGATAAGAAAGCTACAAAACTATTCATATCTTGGTTTAGTTAGAGAAACCTATAAAGATTTTCCACCTGGGCTAACCACTAAGCCTGCAACCAACCAATAAACCTTATAGAAATGAAACAACTCAAACTAAAACTTCGAGTATTTAAGATTATGACACAAAGATACAATTACATCATCCTGAAACAGATGAAAATATTTTACGTTATTTGTACATGCTGTATTTTTCATTGATTCTTCGAGAACGGTGGTATTTTCTATACTAATTGTCGCGCATACTAACCTGTGTTCTTACATTGTATTTTATAGCTTGTGTTGTGGTTTTTTGAGACATCGTATAAAACTACAAAACTTTTTTAAGTATGTTAGACCTACTTTATGTATAGGGGGCTAAATTAGGCAATATAGGACGATATAAATAATAAAAAAATAAGTACTTTATGTAACGTCAATTGCGAAAGAACTGGTTGCCCATTATTCCTAGCCAGAGGCTAATGTTTAATCGTTCGACGGCTCAGATCTTGGCGTGAAAGTTGATTTTGCTGTGGAAGGAAAACCGGAGTACCCGGAGAAAAATCCTCAAAGTCAGATTGAGATCGACAAATCTCAGCCCACATGCCGAGCCCAGGAATCGAACCCGGGTCGTAGAGGTGGGAGGCACGACTGATGACCACTATGCCAACCTGACATCCATTATTCCCAAATAAGGAATGTTTGGCAAAACCAGGGAATAATGTTAGACTATATTGGGCAATTTTGCGCAATATTAGGTGATATTAAGTATGTACTGACCAGGGTAGGCTTTATATAATGTTAAAAAATTACTTATGACGCATTTCTTTGTATTAAACTAAATTTATTTGATATTTTTTAACCATGTGTTGTTTTTAAGGGCTTATCAAATCCATGGATCGCAGTCAAGATCCTTGCAAAGATTTCTATCAGTATGCATGCGGTGGATGGATTAAGAATAATGAAATTCCTGACACTCGTTCTCGTTGGAGTCAATTTTCCGAACTTTATCGCAAGAACGAGAATGTTTTAAAGAAGTTGCTTACAAGTAAAGAAACCAGGAGAAACTACACTGACGATAAGGTTTCAGTACTACGTTTGTATATAGACGTTTGTTTCTATTACTACTACTAGTACTACTGCTGTTACTACTACTACTACTACTACTACTACTACTACTACTACTACTACTACTACTACTGCAATTTTAGTAGTTTTTATGAATTTACCAAACGGATATCATGTAAAACAGTTCAGTTGAAAGACTGATCTATAGGTATTTTACCGTTCTGAAATAGAGGATTTACCTACCTACCTACCTACCTATCTACTACTATTTCTACTATTACTATTATTACTACACTACTACTACTATTATATTACAATTGCTACTTTTCTTACTTCTACTACTACTACTGTGAGCATCTTCGCTCAAAGTCACAACCCACAAATCACTGTATCTAATAAATTATATCAATAAATATTTTGCTAAAGATGTTAATTATTTATTTTATTTTAGCTTTACATATAAATTTTATTACAAGATTATTGTTACTGTTATTGTTATTGCTGAAAAAAGTGTAGTCTTTGGAAATATGTAAACATTTTTATGTCATGTCAATAAAGCAGAATGTTACTGTTTTTACTTAATTACTTACTACTACTACTACTACTACTACTACTACTACTACTACTACTACTACTACTACTACTACTACTACTGCTATGTATACTACTAATAATTATACTATTAATCAGTGTTGCTAGTGCCACTACTATCAATTCTACCTCTGAAATAAACTTCCTTTCTAGAACGAAGCAGTCACAAAAGCATTTCGCTACTACGATGCTTGTATGAACGAAGACGAAATTGAAACACTGGCAGAAAAACCGCTTGTTGACGTAATAACCACACATGGCTCCTGGAGTTTGGGGAAAGATGACTGGAACGCAAGCTTGTGGAACTTCATGGACAATTTTGTAAACATCCAAAAAAATTTAGGCATTTCACCGCTGTTCAGCATGTATGTCAGCACAGATCTGAAAAATTCAACTCAGAATGTTATCATTGTAAGTACCAAGTAATTAATTCCAAATGAGCAAAGTGCCTGGAACAAAAATAAACGTGTTGGACATACAATGTAGGTTGACTATTTACATCTAAGAAACAATGCAAGTGGCTTGGTCCACTTAGCACGCTGTTTTCTTTTTAAAAGGTAATAATGCTTATAAACTGTTTGAACCAGGGGCGGCCAATAGTTTTTGGGTATACGGTATTATGGATCCTGTTTGGTATTAGGTATATGGTTTTTTGGGGCCTATTTGGTATTAGGTATACGGTATTTTGGGGCCTACTTGGTATTAGGTATATGGTTTTTTGGGGCCTACTTGGTATTAGGTAGAGGTTATTTTGGGGCCTACTTGGTATTGGGTATTTTGTTTTTTGGGGCCTATTTGGTATTAGGTATACGGTATTTTAAGGCCTATTTGGTATTAGGTATATTTATGGTATTTTTGGGCCTATTTGGTATTAGGTATAGGGTGTTTTAATACTAGTCCTAATCATAAACATAGCCATAGCCATAGCCATAGTCATAGTCATAGTCATACTAATAAGAAAAAGCTTTATTGAGGTAAATTCATACTAGACTAAACTTTCTTTATACAGCTGGATCAACCAAGCTTATCCATATCTCGTGAGGCATTCCTGCTTAATACTACGTATCACAGCAAAGTAGGTAAACACATTCTATACTGAGTTATTTGCAAAACATTTTGAAATTCTCTGAATTTAATAGCTGCAATTTCCGCTGATAACAAAATCATTGCTACGTATTCAACTTTTTCAGTCTTACCCTCCGTAACAAGTTTAATTTTCCTATTATATATATAGTACTTGCGATTGTTTATGCTTATAGACTGGCAAAGTGTGACGTAACAAAAATTAAAATTTGTGAACTTGTGAGATTTGTCAAAATCATTTGAGAGACCAGGACTAAAAATGGATCCTTGCAAAAATGAGAATGTTGGTACAAATTGTCGTCGAGATATTACCACAGGTTTGCTCTAATGAATCCACATAAATGTGTTATGAACCAAGCTAATTTTATAAGGATTTGCATGGAGTCATTGGAGCATAACTGTGGTGATATCTTATCACTGATGGGTAGCCAAATGCTAGATTTTGGCATGGAGACATTTTTTATCTTGATCTTTCTAAATAGTAAAAAAAATTAGTGATTTTACAAATAAACGTTTTGTGACCTTATCACATATCATCCTCGTAAACTTCATGAGTAAAAACTGTTTTGTCATTGATAAGTATATCAAAGTGAGGTTGCTCAAAAGATTGTCACATAAGAAGGATTATTCTGGAACCCCTGCAATCCCCCATTCTGGTTACTCTCCTGAACTTTTTACCGCAAGTAGTAAGTAGAAGTGAGCCATGCCCCTACTGGCATAATGTTATCTTTTTGCTTTAGACGAAGGAGAACGCATCCTAATCAGATGTGTTTTCGGGATGTCCCGCGGGATTCGGGAATAATATATATTTATATACATAGATAAAAAAAATTATCCTTTGAATCAAACAGTGCTCAACATATAAAATGGAGCTTTATAATATTTTCAAATAGAAATTTACAGCATTGACGTTGCACTACAAATCTGTTTCGTGAGGACCGAAGTCCTCTCTCCTCAGGCGCTAATACACGAGTGAATAAAATCTACATGAAACAGACTATTATGAGTTATTAATCAAATGTTTATTTACATGGCGGCACGTACTAATTAGCTCGCTTCTTTTGTTCAGAGATCCCGGAATTCGCTTGCACATAGTGAAAAACTTCTCTGTCACACACAAATTACAATATTTCGATCCGCTAGAATAAGCTTTAGCGCGGGCAATAATATTCCAGGTTAAAGTATAATCTGCTTTTCTATCCTTAAGCGTCCAAATAAATTTACTAAGTGCAGTTGAATTTCGTTTGGTCACGTTCTTGAAAGACGATAGGTGGTTCTGGTATCTGATCTTAAATTCGTCACCAGTGATGCCGACGTAGGTGGCCATTTCCTGTTCGCTCACTACTGAAGCTTGGTAAACTACTTCTTTTGTGAGGCATTTGCCGTCCAATGGGCACTTTGATCTATCTCTGCAGTTGCATAGCTTAAGGTCTTCATCCACAGAAGAAAATGTATGAAAAAGTGGTTTTGAGGGATAGGGGAGGGTATATTAAAACCGT
>JAOTRI020089678.1:0-15895 GCA_028564885.2 Zoanthus sanctaehelenae
TCTCCTTGAAGGCCTCGAGGATTGTGAGGGCCTTGAGGGTTGTGAGGGCCTTGAGGGTTGTGAGGGCCTTGAGGGTTGTGAGAGCCTTGAAGGCCTCGAGGATTGTGAGGGCCTTGAGGGTTGTAAGGGCCATGAGGGTTGTGAGGGCCTTGAAGGCATCGAGGGTTGTGAGGGCTTTGAGGGCCTTGAGGGTTGTGAAGGCCTTGAGGGTTGTGAGTTCAGGCTGGCCTCCATGATAACAAGAGCGTCTGGTGCTTAAGCTCTCTCCTATTTCCACCTTTATTGAGAGAGATTTGAAATATGAACAGTATTTTATGAGAACAATAACATTTCCCTTATAGAAAAGCAATTGACGCAGTTTATGCTTAAACCAGGGCTTAATTGAACCCATCAATAGAACAAATGTGACCATTCGTGATCGCGGGAAACTTGCAAACCTTCATTTAAAAATTTATACCTTGATTTCAAATATGCAAACCTTTTTCTACAAACTAACGTGTTAAGTTGAAATATACTTCACTCTTGCAAGGTCCAAGAATTTGTAGTTTGGATAAAAAGGCTGACTTGGCGAGACAACCAGTGACTGCTAAAAATTTTAGTCCAACGTTTTGGCCATTCGGCCTTCATCAGCTAAAATCAGCTAAAATTAACTGTTAAAAAAAACCTTATATAATTAAAGCAGGTAATTCCGATAAAGAGTTTTATTTATTTCGATTAAAGTTTTATCTTAATCCTATGAAATGATGGAGAAACACTTATCACACCTATACTTACTTCGTCTGATGTGGTTTCTCAGAGAATAGTCGCAGCAAGAAGTCTGCTTCCTGTCCGGGCTTGAATGTTGAAGGTACCACAAGGTACTCTCCGGGGTAGAGTGAGCATCGACATGTGATGTCACGTAGCTTGGTAAAAGATTGAGTCATAAATACAGCTTTATTGTGTTCGAAAAATGTTCTACCAAACCGCTCTTTGAACGACTCGTGTTCTGGGATCTTAAAAAAGGAATTTTACTTCAATTGTGAGTTTTTATATAAATTGCAAACTTCTTCATAAAATCATTTAAAGAATAGAATCAGGTCGGCATAGTGGTCATCGATTGTGCCTCCCACCTTTTCTAATGATCCGGGATCGATTTTGGGGCCGCACATGTGGGCTGAGATTTGTGGATCTCAATGTGACTCCGAGGGTTTTTTCTCCGGGTACTCCGGTTTTCCTCCCTCAGCAAAGTCGATTTTCTCGTTTCACGCCAAGATCTGAGCCATCGAGCGACTTAATGTTATAGCCTCCGGCTATAGGAAGAGCAGCCAACCACTTCTTTCGCAAGTGACGTTAAATAAAGTATTTATTTATATATATATTTATTTTATTTGTCATAAAGCAAAAATATTAGTATCGCACATACCGAGCAAGCAGATGCGAGACAAAACTCTAGCGGTGATAGAAAAGAACTAAGCCAATGACTCGGTTCCCCATATGAGTCTCTCTTGCTCAGCGGGTAGAGTGTCTCATTGCTAATCAGAAGGTTTTGGGGTTCGACTCCCGTCAGTGACTCGGAATTTTCTTTTTAGCTACGCCGGATAGAAATTATTACTGGGGTGCCAACTTCCTTCAGTGTAAGTAAAACAGTTTTGGGACGGCTGTTGATTTTGACCGAGCATCAATGTCATTAAGAAGCTCTGATGTATTAATTAAATGACGCAGAAGAATGTAATTGTTCAGGTTCTGGTTAAATGTTAACATTGTCAATACAGAAATTTTATCGTTTACGGTTTACGTTAACATTGTCGATACAGAAAACTTACTGTTTACGGTTTACGTAAACATTGTTGATACAGAAATCTTATCGTTTACGGTTTACGTTAACACTGTCGATATAGAAATCTTATCGCTTACGGTTTACGTTAACATTGTCAATACAGAAATCTTATCGTTTACGGTTTACGTTAACACTGTCAATACAGAAATCTTATTGTTTGCGGTTTACGTTAACACTGTCAATACAGAAATACGTTATCGTTTACGGTTTAAAAACCAGCGAGAAACAAAAATTTATATTTAAGTAATTTGCTTGTCACGTTTTTTTTGTAAAACACTAATGACAGCGTAGGATGTCGTACCAGTCTCTACCGTAAAGGAGAACTTACGTGGAACCCACGACCCCTCGTGTTCTAGTCGGCTGGAGACCCTAGGGTGGGTAAGGATTCGTGCGGTCATCTGGAACTTAGAATTTTTCCGCGTTTTTCTACTATTTAACAACATTTTTTTGTTGTGTCGTCTTTAGTAAAAATAGCATCAAAACATTATATCAAAGAAAAATTATTGATCATTTTCAATGTCTTGGAATACCACAAATACGCGATTACCTTATAAATTGCCAGTCCGATGGGATAACGTGTACTGACATGCGTGTTCCTTTTGTGTTCTATACGCATGAGCGAGACGACAAAGGAAACAATACTGTTTCCATTTGAATCTTCAGGATTGTCGAGGAGTACTCTGGGAATTGATAGGATTAATAATTAGACCTCGAGGACGAATGGTCTACAAGTCAATATTATCCTTTACTTGCTACATTTTACACCAAGAAGTAAAATGAAACTTGTGGCCCGTATAATTAGAGATCTTTAGATTCGAGTACGAGTACGATTTCAAGCTCGCACGCGCTTACACAAGCAAACGCGTTGTCGACAGGACACGATAATTACAAGCAAACGTCGTCCTCTCAACAACGAGTTTGCTAGTTAGAGCGCTCGCGCGCTTAAAATCTCGTACTCTTACTCTCTCTTGTGCTCGGATCTTAAGGTCTCAATACCTTTTATATTTTCTGGTGTTTTTATACACTTAACAGTTAGACCTCGAGAAAGCATGGAGTGTATAGCCCATGAGCATGTTAGACGACTGGGCTATTCAAAATCGTAATCCATGAGGCTGAGAGGTCTAATTGTTTTAGTATAAATCTTCTAATCGGTCAAAAAAGGATGTACATATTAAAGTATCAATGAAATCATCTGATATTATAGCAAAACGGGGCTGATTATTATTTTGACATGACAGTTTTTCTCTACTATAGTAATCTATCACATTTAGACCTCTAGTAGAGTAGCCAATCAGAATGCAGGATGCATGTTAGATCGTTTTGTAGGGTACTACAGCTGAACACTCGTATCCTCACAAATATGAAGTCGTTATGAAAGAGGGAAAAAGGCGATTACATTTTAGAGAATATGTTGAAAAGATAAAACCATCACTCTAGGTCATTTATTTAGAAGTCAACTGGTCCCAATTATTACACCAACAGTTTTTTCTCCAGAACAGTGAAGGATTGGAACTCACTTAAGGAAAACATAATTCAAGCCCCCTTCTGCTGATACATTTAGAACATTAACCTTAGATCTCCTTAGAATGAATAGAATGAATTGAATCGATTAATTTTAAGTAAATTCGATAACTAATTTATCATTTTAAAATATTTGTAATGCCTGTGTTTATATGGTGTATATACCACTTGAAATTATTATTATTTTATATGTATTTCATGTTTATTAATTGATTTATTTTTTATTTTAAACCCTTGTAATACTTATGATTTTAAGGACAATAAATATAGATGTAGATGTAGAATTAACCAGTTGTTTTGAAGCCTATTCTATGGTAAAGTTTTTAATAAAAGATAAATGTTTTTCAGGTAATCAGAAGTTTATAGATTTGATTTTCGTTAGGGAATAAGACAATTCTTCTTCTGAGAAAAGCTTGTGGCAGCACAAACATTTCATTTAGAATTATCTATGCAACTAACTAATAATTGTCATAACGTAGCTTTTTCAGAAATGAATTAGATAAAGCTAAAATTGATGCTATAAAATGTTTCTAAAACGTTTTCGACCATGCGGTCATCAGTTGAAAACGTTTTAGAAACATTTTATAACAACAATTTTAGCCTTATCTAATTCATAACTAATAGCATTTCTAAACTTTCATCCAACTCTCATCTGTTAACTCTCATCGACTCTCGGAAGCTTGGAAGACTTAATTGCCGCAGCATACTAAAACTAAAAGGTCTCACTCGATTTAAAACATTCCATTCAAATAGACTATGCTTGACATACCTAAACTGTGGGTTTGTGTGAAACGTGTCAATGTAATTCCTACATCCTCCAGCAGTGACGCCTTTCTGCCAGCGTCCTGTCTCCTTTCGCATTTCCCAATCCTTTTTTTCATTACTTGTCAAACTGTCAGGGCTCAACATACAAATCTCCATTCGCGTGAAGTTGGAAACAAAATCATCAAGAGACATCCTTAAGAGATATGATGAGACAATGAGTTGTAATTACACAATTAATTACGCTACGCATGCGCAATGATGTATATTGGAGAAAGGAATTTTGAAAAACATTTTGTCGTTTAACCACTTTGTACATACTGGTAAGTGAGAGCAGGGAGTTAGATAATGGCGGTGATTCAGGGTGACGTAGTGGCAATCTCTCGCGCCCCTCACCTCTACGACCCGGGATCAAGTGCTGGTCTCCGTATGTGAGCTGTGATTTATCGATCTCAATCTGACTCCGAGGGTTTTTCTCGGGGTACTCCGGTTTTCCTCATTCTGCCGAAAGTTGAATTTCAAGCCAAGATCTGAGCCGTCGAGCAACTAAACATGAGCTTCCTGGCAATTTATGTTAAATAAATTGTTACTATTACCATTATAATTATTTTTGACATATTAAATTGTTTATTTATTTGCAAAATGGATGTTTTTAAATTAAAGAATTATTATTGTTGACAAAAGTTTCTGTTAGAAAGTGATATCACAGTCATAACATTCCAGAATCTGCTGAACTAGAACAGAACTAGTGTTGAGAGAGCATTGGTGACGCATTCAGTTGGAACGAAATTGATTTTTCGAGTATAGCTCGTTTGACGTAGTCTATAATAGAATTTGAGCTCCTGTAAACTACAGCTCGTAATCTGTTCTGAATCGTGAAATTACACGGAAAATGAATTAGAAATCATTTGTAAAGAATTAAAAAAGAGCCCTGATTATTCTTAGTTGCTCATCAATTTCTATTTGTCTCTGTAGTTGCCATGATTTCAGATCGATCGACGTGACCAAATACAGTTACATTTCTGTTGCTGTTTAACGTCATATCGAAGGCCCTGATTATACGAGACAGGCTGGCCCGGTTTGCGGGCTGAAAACTAAACCTTAGCCCGGTATTACATGTAATCGCGAGCCAAAATTTTACAGATTTCATGGGGACAGCCGAGATCTCGTTAGAAAAACTCATCCCGCTCAACCGGGCCAGCCCGTTCCATGTAATCAGGGCCTAAGATTAGGCTAAATAAAAACAAAATTGGTTAGCGTCCGCGCCCTCCCACAAAAAATGGCCCGCTCAGGAAGTTTTTTTATTTTTTATTTGCTTTTATTGACCATATAAAAACAACAGAAAATCATGAACTTTCACGACATTCCTATACAAAGAGTACAAAGATTGAACTATGAATCATATTTTGAATTAGATAAAAGAAGTTTTGAGAAAAATCTATACTGCGCAAGTAAATCCAGTTTTGGACCTAAAGCCAAGGCGTTAAAAATAGAATAAATAAAACAAAAAGTACGCCCCTCCGCCCACTTTTTGACAAAGTCTAAAGATGCTAACCAACTATTTTTATGTGGCCTTACAGTCTAGTTAGCTGGTAGCGATGTTCCGAACGAACTTCTCATTTCTGCAGGGTTCACATTCAGCTAAGACCCTGTCCACACGTAGCAAGGATTTTTTAAAAAGGGGATTTTTTTCGTATTTGAAAGAGTCCGCGCCCAAACATAGCGTATGTCAATCGAATTTGTCTGTCTACACGTATACGCGAAAACGATTTAAAAACGCTGGACCTCACTCACTGAGCAAGCGTTTTACTTTAAAAACAACATAGCCCGCGAAAGTCAAGTTTCCGTGTCATCTTTGTTTACTTGCACATTGTGTTGTTCATTCCCTCGACTTTGCACCTTTAATTTACTCTTTATCATAGCAAACTCCAGCAGTAAAGCATCCAGATCTAAAGGCAAAAGGAAAGGGAAAAGGAACTGAAAACATAGTCATTTATTTGGCCAGAAGAAAGAGGAGGGAGAGATGGGAGGCCCTGAACACCACAACACCGACAAGAGAAAATTAACAAACCCCGCGTCACAGCAAGAAAACTAGACGAAACACCGTCACCGCAACAATTATTTTTAGCTACATTATTTTAACGATACATGACTTAGGAAAACTAGCAACACCGCACATAATTTCAGTTTACCGAGCACCGTAGCGTGAAAAACACAAACATCGCACACCGAAGGGTTTCATATCACCGCAACACCGCAAGTTGAGATTCTATCACCGCATCATCGCATTAAAAAACAACATCGTATCAACTCCGCAACACCGCAAATCCCCATGTCCCCCTCAAGGAGTACAGCTTTTACTCAAGGTGACTCAAAGGGTACTTAAAGTTTTCCAAACAAGCGACAACATTATGATTGATTGGGAGTCATGTCAAACCAAGTATGTATTCAGACATTCCAACGGGAGCAGACTAATACACGAAAGAGCAATCCATTCCTGGAACCTAGAGTGACTTCATTGTATTTCGGAAAACCTCCGTTTTCTCCCGGGCCATATGAACACGATAAATCTCCGTTTTCAAAAATCTGTATTCAGTGAAAAATAACCGGCTACCTGTGGACAAGGTCTAAAGCAAAATCTTATCTTGATTTAAAATTGGCACAGCAGTGCCATCTTAAAGCATACCAAAATTCACCATCATCGTCAAACGTCAATCTTAAGTTTTTTCTTTCTTGATAGGACAGCATGTTCCATTCTTTGGACCTGCGAAAATTGTATTTTTTATTTGGTGTAATTAACAATTTTATAACAGAGAAACACACTAAAACACAACGTTTTATATTTTTTTATATGTATTACATTTTGCGCGCTCTGATTGGTCGAAAATCTATGTTTTATCAGAGTATAAACATAGAAAAAGTGTGTTTTATTGTTTTTCGTAACCGGCATCCATCCCCTTTCGCCAGAATTTTTGTTGAGATGGTGGAATCAATTTTATTTGAAAAAATTTGAGATGGGGTTCTCTGGAAAGCAGCAGAACATTTTGAAAAACAAAAAGAAGCGAAAACTGTCGTGAGCTCGCGTTTTGTCGAGGCACAAGTAGCGAAGAACATCACAATATGAGGAGTGAAAATATTTGAAGGTAAGTACAATACAATAAGAAATTAAAATTTTGCAACTGAAAGAAATTTATTATGATTCTCTGCACATTTACAACTATTTAAAAACAACTCAGAAACCTTCACACAGTCAACTTTCCCAGTGTTAGGATGTCTTGTCCGCAGCGTGTTCCATGTAAAGCAATTCAAACTCTTCTTTTTAGGATGAATCTCTTGTGATCCCATCAGAACCACTCAAAGCGTCGGTTGTTTCTGCAGCAAATAAGCCAGCTACACAGCACTTCCAGCATCAACAGCTTTAGCAAAATTCACCATTTTATATCCTTGGAAATCAGGGCAGCATATTCAGCTCTTGCTAAACTCAGAACATTAATGCTTTCGTAAACAAAGATCCATAACGGCCGTCATGGCTTTCATTCTTGATTGCTAAGTTTTCAGCTTCAACCTGGTTTTGTATACTTTTCTAAAAACACGGCTTAGGCAACTTTATTTGTTAAATAAACATGGTTTTTGACCAATCAGAGTTCGCGTAGGATCTTATGTATATTAAAAAGTTTGCCAAAATGGTTCTCATACATAACAGGTGATGAAAACGGAAAGAACACCAGCAATATGATCACGAACATTGGAGAATAAAAAATAAGCATCCTTCTCACGTAGCAAGCTGTAAATTGCCCATAGGAACTACAAACCTGTCGCTCCAGGCCCCTTTCCACTCGGCTTTGTCTCCATGCGGATTTCTGATTCTAACGAGTTCCACTTCCGGTGTTCCACGTACTGATCGGAGATTGATCTAAAGTGGTAATGCAAATACAGAACAATGCGCAAATTTTGATTTTGCCTTGGCTAAAAATAACTTTGGTATTTACGGGTAATGTGAAGAGTTCAAAGTTAGTAATCATACAACATGACGTTTCAATTCCGTTTCAATTTCTCCTCTATACTTGACTTTAATCAAGACGTGAGAAAACAATCGGTACAAAAAATGGATAAATTGGCATTGCAAACGTAATTTTCATACGTTTTTTTTCTCAAGATGAGCGCAAAGAACAGGTTGGAAAGAATCGTTTTGGAGTTTTTCTGGACTAAAATCTTCTTGTTTGTAAACAGAAGCATCTTGAATTATTTTGTCAATAACATATAATATTTTATGTTTCGTTGTTCCTGTTTTTCAAAACGTAGCAGCAAAGGACTTCACAAGAATCTTACTGTTTGACCTTTACCTTCCATTGTGTATACCCTCGTGGGACTTAATGAAATCCAAGAATATGGCGTACGTTAGTCTCCTTTGCAGCCGTCTTAGTGTCAGCACAGGAAACCCATACAATCTGAGAGAGTTGAATAAATGAATAAAAAAAAATTTTACTTACATGAGGTGTTGTTGGTGTCGTCTTTGACATTCAGTTGCGATTTCGAGCCATTTTAGCGATTTTTACAGATTTTCCCATTCACATGTAAGGAAGAGACAAGGATGGAGACCTTATCGAGCCTGCCAGTTGCATTCGGAACACACTTTTTGCCATTAAATCACTTCCAATCACTTTCTAACTCGGCAGGGCAACGGAGGGATCACACCCCCTCCCACAATTGAATAAAAATTGAACCCACATTGTTCCGAACGACCCAATCAGATTTCCCAAAATGAAATTTGAATATAAATAAACGAGTTTTCCATCAGCCATTTTGGTGACCGGTCATCCAGTGGTATCCCCAGTGCACAAAGACTTTTTTTATAGCTGTAAAATTTAACAATACTACACGCTTTTATATAAGAACAACTTTAGAAAAACAATGAGGCTCAGATTGGCTGAAATTTTTAACAAAAACTAATTAAGAGACAAATAAAGGAGTCAACACGTTGTCGGCAATTTGAATTTATTCCACACCTGAAGAAGGCTAGTTTGGCTAGCCGTAATATAGTATGTATCAATTTTTTATTTACAAACGTCGTGTTAACTCCTTTATTTGTTTCTTTAGTAGTTTTTCAAAAAATAACGTCAACAAGAGCTTTACTACGACGCTAGTAGTTTACAGTTTTGGTGGGATATATATTTTCGTATTACGTTTCAAGAAAATTTGAAGAACAATATCGGACGACTGAGGCTAAAAAATGTGAAAATGTTTCCTTTGCTGAATGCTTCATTCCTTACTGTTTGCAAAAAACAACCCTTTATGACGCTCTCCTGCAATGTGTAGCCGTCCCAACCCAGCGCTAACAATGTAACATTAAGTATTTACGGTATATACGGCATGCGAACATGCCATGGATGCACCCTTAAGAGTTAGTGTTACGCCTAGGGTTAGGTCTAGAATATATTAGGGTGCATCCATGGCATGTTCGCATGCCGTATATACCGTATTTACGCTAACATAACTTTAAATTATAAGATTTTTTGTACAAAGTTATGCAATTCAACTTTGGGGTGCAATTTAATTATTCAAACGACCAAAACGTCAGCAAATTTTTCATCCTTTTTTATACGGTGCGTAATTTACAAATTTATCACTAAAGTTGTGTTCCTTTGGAGGGATCCGGATCGGGGTCTCTGATCTGTAGCGTTCAGTTTCGAGCGGATCCATATTAGCAGTGGCGGATCCAGAAATTCTAGAAGTGGGGTGAATAATACAAAGAATTTACCAAAGACTTTTGGAGAAGAAGGTTGTCAAGTACAAATAATGTAGAAGAAAATTGAAAAAAAAGGGGGTGAAAATTCACCCAAATCACCCCCTGTATCCGCCCCTGATTAGCTCGTGGAGAGCTAGCTATCAAAATGGTTGGGGAATCAGGATGTCAGGCGTAAACAATAGGTAATTTGTAATCGATTTCCGATCGTCTTATTGTTTTTAGCTTGTGGAGAGCTATCGGGATGGTTGGGGAATCAGGATGTCAGGCGTAAAAAATAGAAAGTTTTTTAATCGATTTTCGATCATCTTATTGTTTTTAGCTTGTGGAGAGATATCGGGATGGTTGGGGAATCAGGATGTCAGGCGTAAACAATAAAAAGTTTTTAATCGATTTTCGATCGTCTTATTGTTTTTAGCTTGTGGAGAGATATCGGGATGGCTGCGGAATCAGGATGTCAGGCGTAAACAATAGAAAGTTTGTAATCGATTTTCGATCATCTTATTGTTTTTAGCTCGTGGAGAGCTATCGGGATGGTTGGGGAATTAGGATGTCAGGCGTAAACAAATTTATAATTAATTTCCGATTTTTTTAAGTTCGGTAGGCGCATTTATGCATCGTTAAATGGTTGTTATGAATGTTTTTATTTGGCTACCAATGGAAGATGTTCAATATGTCACGTGATATTTCGGTGTTCGGTACATCACTTCGGCATATCAGCACAAGTGGTTGATCACGCGTGCAGTGCAGGGGCGGATACAGGGTAAATTGGGTGAATTTTCACCCCCCCTTTTCTTAAATTTTCTGGTACATTATTTGTATTTGGCACACTTCTTCTCCCAGAGTCACTGGTAAATTCTTTGTATTATTCACCCCCCTTCTAGAATTTCTGGATCCGCCACTGCAGTGTTACATGAATCTACGAACAACATTCAAAATACAACAGCTCCCTGACACAATATCTTACTTACTCCACGAGCCAATAACGTCACTGTTAATTTGAATGAATCAGTGCCTGATTCCTCCGGGACCGGAACTTCTATTGAAGTTTCCTGCTAAAAGCGATATAAAAATAAACCAGCTCGTGAAAACGCCATAACGTAGGTCTATTATGTGACTTGCTCGCTCTTGATCAGTGACTTTTTTAATTTAATTTACTAGCGAAAAATATTTGTCTATTTCCACGCAATGAACAAATATTTTTCACTATCGGTAAAATTTTACCTCTCGCATCGCTGATTAGCAGCGACCAAAAACAGAACGATGTTTTTATCAATATCATTTTTGTAAATGAATCTCGGTAATTACAATATAAATGCATATTTTCAACATTTATTTTTAGAATCTTGAATTCTCAATAGTTTTTTAACAAAAGCACCAAATCGTAAAGTTAAAATTATGGCGTGCATAAATGAAGGCATCGAAGTTTTCTACGAAGCAAATTTTCAGAATTTTGCGTACTTGGTACTTGAACTTTAACCAACTGTAATACTTTATGTTTTCATTTGTATTTGCTATAAGTATCAATGTAAAGAAAGACATTTTAAAGTTTGTACTTACTGACGTTTTTGAAGGCACATAGTCGACATGAATGCCTGCATACCGCATACATAAAAATAGGTTTGTTAAAACAATCGCCTCTTTTAACCCACTCCGTGCAATCGTGATAATCTCGACACACTGTATTATTGACTAAAGATACAAATTGATAAATATGTTAACAATTTCCATGAAACTCAACTAGTACTCGAGACAGAAATCTCAAATCCTGTTGGTGGGCAGAAATATTAATAACCCATCGTTTATTTTACTTTTCTTAAACAAATCAATTTGCATAACGAAAGCTTTCCCTCATTTGAACGCTCATAAAACACATCCCGAGTCACTGAAGAGAAGCGATCCACCAATCTTCTGATCATTGCAATTGAATATCAATTATTATTCTAAATTATTATTTCTTATATGAATAGGCAAATAATATTTTTACGAGCGTTATGTTTTTAAAACTTTTTTTTAATATAAATCACACTGGTAATGTAAAAAACATTTTAATAGATCAGCTAGCTAGAACCTTAATAACAAAATATAATTTATACTGATTGCCGGACAGTGACAGTTAATAGTTTATCTCAAAAACCGTTTTCTTACTTAATTTCATGGGGGCGCACTTGTGACAACTCCATGGGCAATACTTTGACATATAAACCAGATTGCTGGTACACTCGCCCTTATCTGCTTTCAAGGGGCACTCTCGATCCTGATCATCACATTCACCATACACCAAGTATCTTCTTAAGAATTGCAGTATGTTGGTAAATCCTTGAACAGCATAGCTTAGTCAGATTATTTTTGTACAGGTACAGCTCATTTACCAGACTAAACACAAAAATTTACAAAATTCATAGAACAGTGAAATAGCAAAAATCTCTATATTAAATGATGTTAACGATGATGATGATGATAGTATGTAATGATGGTTGTGACAGTGATCAAGATGATGGTTATGATAATAGTGACAATGACAATGATGATGGCGATGATAATTCGATAATAATAATGGTGAAAATGATGATGATGTTGATAGTAATGATGGTTGTAATGGTGGTCGAGACGATGGTGATGACGATGACGATGACGATGACGATGACGATGACGGTAACGGTGACGGGGACTTTGATTATGATGGTGATGGTGATGATAATGGTGATGGTGATGGTGATGGTGACGGTGACGGTGACGGTGATGGTGACGGTGATGATTGTGGTGGTGATGGTGATGGTGATGGTGACGGTGATGGTGACGGTGATGATATGGTGGTGATGGTGATGGTGATGGTGATGGTGATGGTGATGGTGATGATTGTGGTGATAAGAACTTACGCTGTTTGTAGCAGTATCCCCATTCTCCATCTACGTCAAAGTTATCCGTTGTTGCACACCAAAACCCTTTCTTCCACGGCAGACATTTAAAATGAATTTCGTTTTCGAAAATAAACGGGAATTTGCAGCCCCTACCACCTGCATTTCCAGCGTATGTGCAAAGTCCGCAAGATCTTTTGTTATAAAAAAAATAGGGAGTTTTCGTAAGCAAGGAAAAGGTTAATTCGATATTATGGAATTATTTGAAATATAATCAAAATGCTGTTAAAATCAGTGAGATTACGACTGATGTGATTAAAAACAACCTGAACTTTTTAGCATACAGGCTAAAGACATCTAATGAAACTTGGTATTTATAAGAAAGACCAATTCCACTTTAATATAACTCATTTTTAACTTATTGCATTTTAGAAGATTCTAAGTTTTTCCGATTCTTCGGCTCATCCTCGGTGTAAGAACCAGCGAACGCTTTCTTTGTTGCATGTTTCACCATTATGTTAGTTTCTATATCTGTTGTTTTGACTTCATTGTTTTCTTTGTTCTACACCAAAATAAAGACGTTTGATAGCCAAATAGCTCGCTGGACTAAGTGGAACACAGAGCGCAGATAGGCGGATTTAGCATGAGAAACATTATACCGTTAATCATGAAAATGTTACTTGATTCAAACTGGAACCCAAAATCCGCTGCTTGGAAGAACAAAACAACATCAAACAACTTCAAGGTAGGTTTGTTTCCAAATTCGTTACGATCAACGGCAAACATTAGAACTTCTAAATCTTATACCGAAATTTTAGAAATGTCGTTACTAATTTCACCACACACACTAAGATTGGGCTGGCTGTGTGTCAATAAACAAACACGTACGTACGTGGTACATGCGCGCGATTGACATGCGCCACTAAGACTTTGATATACACAATACATGCAATCAGAGATCCAAATATACACATTAAATACCAACTAGTAGTATAATATTGATATCATAACAAAATTGTGTAGGCGAAGCGCTTGCTTTTTTGACTTTCTATTAGAATTAACTAGTTTATAAAGTATATTTTAATATTTATAAACTGAAGATACTTTGAACATGCAGCTCTAGTCTTAGAAATAATCTTACCTTGGGCAAAATCGGTCAACGTATGGCGGGTTAATTAGACACTCTCCCATTTTGGCCCAGGTTGGACATTCGAGTTTTTTACCACCAATGCCTGCAACGTCGGTGCATTTTTCTAAATCTCTGTCAGTCTGGCAGTGACCCCACATCTTGTCCCTGTCGAAGTTGTCCGTTGTTGCGCACCACTCTTTTCCATGTTTGTCGTCCTTTGAGATGCAACTGTGGTAAAGTTTGTTAAGGTACTTGAAGGGAAACACACACGGACTTCTTCCTCCGTTTCCTTCTTTGGTATACACTGCATTAATATTTGAATATTTATTCAAAATAATTCATAATGAATAAAAGGCACAATTCATTTACTTTTTGCACAAACTCAGTGTACTTAAGGTCTGAAGGATTATAGTTGCGCGGCCCGGACATTGTAGCTGCGTTGTCTTAGCAACCCAAAGAGCTCATTGCGATTCGATGCTATGGTGTAGCATTGTTGCGATACATGGCTAAGCTGAAGAAACAGAGTATTTAGTATGTAGCGAATTCATGAACTGAGTCTGTCATATACACTTGACAGTGTTTTAGGGCCTTTTTCTACTTGATATGGATTTATATATTTTATATATGGAATTATTGAATCTTTGTTGCAAAAGATTACATATATTTGTAAACACAAGTTTGAGGTGAATGAGACGGCGACATGAGATCCTGAGTAAAAATGTCCTAGAGATTGGGAGGCAAGTAAAATAGCATCATATTTAGCAGCTTTCGATTTACGAGCTGTGCACTTTTGCGTGAGATTATTATGCCAAACTGCGACCAGACTTGTATTATGAAACAGAAAGGTTTGCAAACTAAACCACTATACTCAATATGGTGACCAAACAGGAAATGTTCTAAATATTTAACTCCCGTATACATACAAAGCAGATAAAAAGGACCTTTATAAACAACAACGACGGCGACGCCGACAAGGACAACGCAACGAGAGCAAAGAGCAATAGTAACTACAATAACTGCATGTTGGAATGTATCAAACCTAGCGGCTGCACCGAGGTTTCTATAAAATCACAAAGTAAAAGAATCTTTTTGAGTTCTCAGGATATCTGTAAGAAGCGTTCGCGTCTTCGCGAGCAAAAATAGTTCCTAATTACTATGCATGCGACACGACTCAAAATGTTTATGATTTCAATTGTCATTTATCATGTAGCGTGCACATTCAAAAATGACTAAATATTATTTTTTTAAAAATTTCAAACTTAAGATGTCTAAAACTGTACTAACTAATTCCAAATAACCCCAAACTAGCTTTAATAAAAAGTATAGACATTTCAAACAACAAAACAACGGTATGTAAGCTTTCCGGCTATGAAATTTGTAAAAGGAAAGATAAAACTCGCCCCAATCTCAATATTGAGCCATCTAAACAATCATCATACGTATTCAAATACATAACTTCACCCATTGCAACGCATGCAAGCAATTGGAGCAACATGGTCAGCTGTCTCTCATCCCGTTAGCTAGAGCTTATCAACAAGGCAAAGCTTTTTTGTCACGAACAAAGAACTGAAAGAACAAGTTTTTATTTCCATTACAAGCTAAAGTTAAAGCACGAAGATATGGCTGTTAGTTAAAAATGACTGAAACTGCAGCTCTGCTTTGTATCAAATCCCTCGCCGCGCGTCATTAATTTTCTTCAAAGATGTCAATTTTAAAGGATATTTTAATCAGATACTTCCACCATTGATGCTGTTATTGCATGTAAAAAGAGCCACTCTATAGAAAAGTTAATTGACAAACCGTATTTGTAGTTTTCCATGATCTGGTTATCCCCTATAGGAGCATCTTGGTAACCACTACCTGAACCGGTCCCGTCCATAAACTCCCATTCTCCTGTCCCATTGTCAGGGTCAAGGAACAATCCCAAGGAGGAATCAGGAACTTGTTAGGAATCCACAAAAACATTAGTCAGCAAGCAACATGAGGTATATTAATCAAAGGGCTCTAAGAGCTATGTCATCCGGTTGGACCTATAAGGTCATACAATTTGTTTTCATAGACCTGAG
>JAOTRI020089689.1:0-15894 GCA_028564885.2 Zoanthus sanctaehelenae
GGTTGTCCTCGCTTCCTTTTTCCCTTCACTTCAAACTCCAATGCCTTCTTCAAAACATGCCCATCATCCCTCCTTAAAATTTTGAATTATTTGGTACTTGCACTTTGATATTTTAATTGAAAAAAAAAAGATCATTGTGTTTTTAGCTTAGAAATTTTTGAAAACTTTCTTAACATATGGTTTATTGTTTGCACGTTGATGGCTTTTTAAATGCAAGTTCAAAGTATGCACCTTGGAAGTAATTTGCTAGTACAGTGCATTGAATTTGACAATGCAGTATGCTTATTAAATTTGAAATAAATATATCATATATTATATACAGCAGCTTTTTAGATTTTCATGTATTGTAATTCATGAATCGATCAGCTCATTCAATTGATCGATTTACACTCATAGATATTTTGTAGATAAATATTTTTGAAATTTGGGACTCGATCTTTACTGTATAGACCAAAATGCCTGTGAGCATTGAACTACCTTTGGAAGAATGTTATCATAAATAGTATAATTATAATGCCATGTATCTATGATCTACCATTAAATCCTGACTTACACATCAAGTGCTTTTTTAGAAAATCAAATTTTTGACTGAACGCTTTTCCACACCAATTAACTTAGATTTGCTATATAATCTTTCAGGAAATGCTCAATGTTCTTCCAGACTACAGTCTTCCAGACACGATAGCGTCGATTGTGAGAGCCACATTTAATGAGAAAATTGATGTAAGTTTCAATTTGATTTAAGTATAGGTAATCATACGGTTTTGAGTTCAATTTGTTAATAATTTGCATAAGTGGGTTTTTGAAAAGAGTATGAAAATTGCATGAGCCTGTAGGGCGAATGCAATTTGAGCTTTTTTGAAAAACACATGAATGCAAATTATTTCAAAATTGAACGAGAAATCATATGATTACTTATTAATAATATACATGAAAAAATTTAAAATTCGGTTTGTTCAAAGTCACGCGCATTCATTTTACTTCCGCATAAAATCACTTGAGTAAAGCGTTTAACTCGCTCGGTTCAAATTTTACTATTTCCTTGGAAATTTCATTGTGCTCACACCATATCTCCCACAAAGACAGCCAGAACCTGGTACTTTTAGCTGTATTTTATTTATATTTTTTTGAATCATCTTTCGATTGTTGAATTATTTTTTCAGTCGCCTTTTCAAATCTTTCAAAAGTCGTGGCCATTTCTTTGTTTACCAACAGCAACAATTGCTTTGTTTGTATAAAGTGTGATCTTATTGGCTGTCCTTACTTTTTGTTGTTTCTTAGCCAATTAGCATTGAGTAATACCTGCACTGTGTTACCTTATTTTTGCACAGTGTTACCTTGTTTTTGCACTGTGTTACCTCAAAAAAGCACTGTTCCTCAGCCAATCAGAATTGAGTAATTTTTTCATGTATATTATTATAATTGTTATAGAGGATGTTACACTATTTAGAAAAGCAAATTATGTGCTAACGATTGTAAAGTTGTTTGACATTTTGTGCAATACTATAATTGTTTCTCACATCAGGAGCAGGTTTGGAGCATGCGCAGCGAGGACAAGAGTGGTCATGCAGGCACATTACTTCTCCAAGTAGCTATCTAGTACTTAACTAAATAGTTAAGTAAACGTTTTCAGTAATATATAGCTTATATAGCTAGCTTTAATGTTAACCCTTTCTGCCCCAGTTGAAATATTTCGTTGTTT
The DNA here is from genome assembly GCA_028564885.2 of Zoanthus sanctaehelenae. Taxonomy (NCBI): domain Eukaryota; kingdom Metazoa; phylum Cnidaria; class Anthozoa; order Zoantharia; family Zoanthidae; genus Zoanthus; species Zoanthus sanctaehelenae. The sequence continues at coordinate 1,703 of JAOTRI020089689.1, forward strand.
CGAACATTTTCGTCATTGGGTATTGAGCTTAGCTTGCCACGGGAATGGTAGATGTAGTTGATGGGGGCTGTATTTCCATATCTCTTCTTCTGTATTGCTTTGTTGAGGCTTGGGTGTCTGATGGGACTTTGAAACAATCTGTAAGTTTTCTAAAGGCAATACTTGAAGTTTTGTAATTGATGTCCAACAAGTTTTTTGTGTTGCAAAATGAGGACTCGACAATTAGTCTCAAGCTTGTGACTTTGTCTGAGCATAGTATACGAGGTCTCCCACTTGGTTGGTGGGAGTGGATGGCCCCTGTGCGGACGGTGCTTTGCAAAACTCACTGTAAGGGTGGTTTGTTAGACACTGTTGACTTTGGGAAGATATAAAGCAGTTGCCCTCTGGACATAGGGATCTGGACATTAGAGAACTATTCTCATTGGGTCCATATTTCACGAGCAGACAGTCCACTAGAGGAAATGCGAGGGGTTCAAGGCAGCAGGTGTTTTTTCGGCAACGGGTTTTTAATTGGGTTCTTAGAACAGCCTTGGAAACTCTATGATGATTCAGTATTGGTTGTCTGAGTAGTTTGTCTTCACTAAATCCTAAGTCCTTGAATCCTGGGCCGGGATCAGTGTGAATGTGTTTGGGAGGGTCGTCTATTGTATGAGGGCATCACGTAAAAGTTAGATGGCGTTAATCTTCAAGGAGCAGGGTAAAGGTATTGGACATTGCTATCTCACAAAGGACTAATATAAATTGACGGATGCACTTAGAACGTTGGCTGTGAAGGACTCCTAATTAGGGGAGGAGATGTTGACTGCTCGACACGTAGGCTTGGGGTCTGTCGTAGGGTGGCACATGAATGAATGATAGCTCAATTTATTGCCTTGTTTATATCGAGGGTGTACAGGTAGTGTTTCACAACCAATTTGAAATGGTGGTTTGAAGGACAACTGAGCCGAGTATATGTAAGGCTGTTAGGATGCCATCTAACACATACTGTGGGATGGGGATGAGGATGCAAGATGGGATTAGGGGTTCGTTATGCTTGACCACAAGTAAATAGACGTCTTTTGTATTGGTGAGATGGTCTTATGCCCTGAATGAGGTGTGCATGGGTGCAGCGTAAATCAGGACAGTTTGCAGGCCTGTATTCATACATAGCTAGTAAATGGAAGTTTAACATTAGTGCTAGAAAATATATAGCAAGTCACACCCTGTTGTCACACGTATGTATAAGATGGTGCCACCTATACCAGGTTTTCTGAATGAACTGTCAGTTTCAACACACAGTTGGTCCTTAGGCTTCGGCAAGGTGACAGGACGATAGAGCATGCTGTGCATCACTAAAAGGAAGATTTCAGAGCATTGGTCCAGCAGATTGCTTCTCCACACTGTCTACCAGTTGTTACTTCATTGAGTGGAGTAAGAAAGGCTGAGCTCCTTGGAATTATACGGGCTAGGACTTTATATGTTCTAATGAAAGATCTCATGTATCCAATGTTCAGTTTCCGGTAGGCTATCGGTTGTCAGGGTGTTGATGCAGTGATGGCTGGCTATGAGGGTACCACTGCTCCATATTCAGCCAAGAATAGTGGCAGACTTTATGTTTATAATTGTTTTCTTGGCAGATAAGCGGAGGACGCACTTGTATCTATAGGGCCTGTATGTCCTTCTTTATGGCTTGTTGCCACTGCAATAAAGATCATCTGCCAATTCGGTTACAACTCTGAACTTCGTGGAGCAGGTGTCCTAGTATGTGACACGTTAACTCTTCTAAGGCAGTCTCTGATCATGGCATACTAATTACTGAACGAGTGTAGGCATGCACACCTCTAAAGAGGGTGGTAACCCCCCAGTACTTCATCGACTTATTTGAAAGTGGGATTTGGTAGAATGCACTAGTTAGATATGTAGCAATTATATGTCAATACACAAGTTTGACGTAGGGTAGATGTCAAGCATATAAGTGAAAGCTGCAGTTTGGTGTAGAAGCCGACATCCAAAAGGGCTGTTACAAGACCGAAGACTCTCCATTGGGTTTGCGTACAAGAAAAGCGGGAATTTAGATTTTCAATCATCAGCTTTTTCTGGAACCAGGAATACGCTAAGTGCCTCTAGCTGATCATATTTTTGTTGGAGTTCAATCGATTTTTCACGTGCATATTGAAGAAAATGACCTTGTTATTGTGGAGGTTCAACTGGACCCATGTTTATCGTTGCTTCCCACTGACCTGCCACACCTTTGTTTGCCTTGATATGTGGGTCAAATACTATGTCGTAAGATTTTAGAAGGGACTGAAATTTTAGTTTTGTCTGGTTAGGTAACAGGTTGTCTGGATAAACATGCACAAAGGATGAGTGAAGTGTTTTGGTCTTCATAGTTAAAGCAGGTATAACTGATGGCATTGTTGTTGTAGTTTCTCTACTAGGCCGCTCAAAGGGGTTACTTGGCAGAAATGCTTGTTGCGTTTAAATGTATGAGGCTCGCTAGTCAGGTTAAGGATACGTATTTGGTTAGTAACACTAGAGAGACTTATTTGAGCTTGCTTAAGTCTTTGTATCCTGGGAGCATCCATAAAAGGCTCAGTAGCATACTCTGCTTCCAGTTCTGCATCCATTGGCAGATCGATTTCGAGTTACTCGCCTGGCCATATGGTTTTGAAGGGAAAGGGGGCTTGTAGTACAAATGCTCAGCAAGTAAAAGGGTTGGGGTTTTTAGGAGGGGTAGATCCATATTTGTAAATGATGTCATCGCTGATGATATTCTTTTGTCTGGCTGGGCTTAGAGTAATATCACTTGTTTCCATAAATTGTGTTCCCGGAAGAACCTTAACATCGAGATTTTTTGTAATGAGGCCTTCAAACCTGAACTCTAAATTGTCATGTGTAGATGATATCCTTGTTTCTACGATCACCAGTAGAGTAAAGGATCTATCAGCTTGATGTACTAACTCAGTGCATTGGTCGAGGCGTTTACAAGTCGATTGGTGTATCTGTCTTTGTCAGGGAGTTATTCACACTCACTGAAGAAAGGTTGGAATTGCATGTGGCCTGATTTTTTGTACAGGGGTAGATCTACTCGTGGCAGGGGTGTTTAGGGATCTCATTGTATTGGCTTGTATTGTAGCCAGTGATAACAGCTGTATGAAGAATCTTAGCAATCTCTGAAGAGGGAGTAAAGAGCCTGTGATATTTCTGGTTTAATTGAAGCTAAAGTGCGATATCTCAACTCTGAACTCAGTATCGTTGTTTTACAAGCTGAGGGAGTCTGGGGTGGATTAGAGTTACGTTAGAATTACGAGGTTTTCTGTTGTAGGTGTTAATTCTTCTTCCTCAGTCTTTGTTTTGCCATGGTTCTTGAGCCCGGGAAGTCGAATTTTTGACGAGAGTGTTTCTTGAAGTAATTAGGTAGTAGTTTGCAATCTGTCGCAGTATGCAAATCTAAAAAATTGACTTTCTGTTGCACGATGAGTCTTCCGGGAGCTAAGACATGCTGTCCATCATCTTCAAAACGTTGCAGGGGCTGAGTTCTAGTTTTCTTATGCCAGGTTACTTTCTTGTGAGAGTGTATAAATCAAATTTTGTCTCCAGTTTTCAGAAGTATTGATAGTTTCAAGTTTTGAAAGGTTGTACCACTGCTTCAGTGCTCGGTGAGTTAATTAAGAACCCATTCTAGAATAAAGTTGAATGTGAGATCGTGTTGTCACAACAAGGGAGATGTTGTGTTTGGCTCAAACTTTGAAGATTTCAGTCAGATATTAGCAACGGAAATTGTTTGCATTAAATCCCATAGTTGCCACCACATCAGTGATCAATAGTAAGAACCAACGCATGATCTTAAAAGTTGAACAGCTTTTATTCCATGAAACACTGTAACAACAAAACTTAGTACAAGTGTCAAACAAAGGAAGATCATTTCAGGCTCTTTTTATTACTATCTTAGGTGAGTTGACTCGATCTGGACAAATCATTTATTACATATAATTATATAGTTCTGCATGAACCAGTTGGCAATTAAATAAATTTATTAAAAAGGATGTTTATAGCAGAAACATTATTCTGACATATATTTTATTCATGATTTATTACTTTTTAGTTATATGATTTATGATCTATTATTTCCTTTGCAGATTTTAAACACTGTGGACTTGATAGAAAGGTTTAAAAAGTCTCTTAAACTTCTTAAAAGACAAAAGGAGGTAATTTTAAGATTCACAGCTCTTCAATATCTTAATCTAGATTGCATGGTGTTCTAACCTTGAGATCATGCAGATTTCCTATTCGGCTATACAGTTACTCAACCCTCTTTAGTATTCAATTGAGTCATTTTCAAAATTATAGCAAATATATAGTCATGCCTGCCCTGTGCTTGAGTCTCGTAATTACAGTAGGGTTTGGGTTTCTCACCTAGGGCATACGATTCTCACTATTGTGCTTCAGATTTTAGTATTTTACATTTCAGTAAACTAAGTTTGTAAGTAGTGTACATTTTCAAGAGTTACAATTAAGTAATTTCTTTGAGACTGCACAGTTCTATAAAGCCGTGTAAGTCTCCTGTCAAAAGTTTGCGAGCTGGAACCATAAATATTTATGCCTATCTGAAACATTCAAAGAAAACTGTAAGACCTAGCATAGTCAGGTAAAGTTAAACTGCTCCTCATTAGTTAGATGTACTATTTTACATCACTTAGCAATGGTTGTTACTTCTAATTAGTTAACTAATCCACATTCGTGGTGAAAAAAGAGGTAAGCCATTTTTAAAGAGTCATTGCTCTGTTTTATAGAAGAAAGGGGAGGGTTGGTGTCAGTGTTTAGGTTTCGTTTTCCAGACCCTTGAAAGCAACAATACTTCTGTGGGTGCTCTTTGTAGCTGCAAATTCCTTTCTTAGATTTGTAGCCTAAGTACTAGTGTTAAATAAAGTGTACATTCTTGTTACACAGGGCTTGCAGCGTCTAGCAAAAGGTAGAGATGGTGCAATTCTACCAGAATCAAGGAAATACAAACAGCTGTCACGAAAGGTATAATTATACTGTACGTTACGTGTTATGACCCATCTCGGTTATTTGTTGTCTTTTTTAAGGTTCTTTACCGACAGTTAAATATCTCAATTTATTGTGGAAGTTACATTTGATTTTGATTTCGATCGTCAGAAGAGGTACTTGCCTATTTGCCAACTGTTCTGCGGTTACAAGCCTAAATGGAAGTAATATTTAAGCTGTTAGATTTATGAGAACTTTAGGAGTTTTCTTTGTCGGTGATGTATTTTGATCATAAAGCTTAAAATGCTATCAACAGGGTGGGCTGCTGCGAGATTACCTTGCCTGTCAGGTTTCTCTACTGCCGGAACTATTTTTAAAATCCTCCTTTTTTGTTAGCGTGTTTCATCTAGACAGAACGCTAACAAATTGGGTAGACGAATTCTTAAAAGTGGCTATGAGGTCAAAAATCGCCTTCTTAACAAAAAAAAATAGTTTCTCTAGATCTGTAGGGAGTGTTCTTAGAACACAGTCCTTTCTTGTTAGCTCGTTTCAGCTAGCCAGCAAACAACTTTTTAACTACGAGGTTATATCTCCTTGTTAGCAGAATTAAAGGCTGGTTTTCTAGATCTGCAGATACTGTTCTTAGAACTTAGGACCTTTCTTCTTCGCGACTGTTTCAGCTAGCCAGAATGCTTACATGGTAGACAACGTCTTAATTAAGAACTGCTATGAGGAGGTCTAGGTCTGTTCGGACCAGTTTTAGAACTCGTTTGAGTTATAAATTTGAAACAAATGCTGCATCACTTTAACAATCTTGGCCCAGTTGTTCAAAGGCTGATTACGTTTAACCCTGGGTTAAGTAAAAATTCAAATAGGAATTTCTTCTTTAAGAAAAGGTAAACGGTTATTTATGAATACTCTTTGAATTTTTGTAGGAAAAGCCCTCTTAATCCCAAAATTACCTCTAAAACATCTCCTTGTAAGATTGAAAATAAGATCATGAGTTAACAATTAACCCTGGGTTAGTGCTAATTGGCTTTTAAACAACTGGGCTCTGCAAGGAAATTAATAAACTTCATTCTTTATCCGTAATAGTTGGAGTAGGTCCAAACCAACAGGCCCTAAATAGCTGTTTTACAATCTTTAGGCCGGCAATGTTTCTCTTGGAAGAGAAGTCCGTCGAATTAACAAATCTCTTGATAATGATAATGAGGACGAGGATGACATCGAGGAACTTGAAGGAAAAATAAGGTAGCGTTATTTTTCAGGAACATTGTATTCCCTTTATTAGAGCATAGTTCAATATTTTTTCACTTAACTATTTTCTACCAATTTGCTTCATTTTAATTCTTTTTTATAACCTCGATTAGCCTAACACGATTGTCCTGATATTTTTATTCAAAACAGGAGTGCACAACTTCCAGAAGAAGCGCACAAAGTAGCAATGAAGGAGTTAAAGGTGAATCGAGTAGCTATATCTTCACAGAAATTAACTGTCAAACTCAGAAAAGAGATGATCTAACAAGTTTCTAAAGATGCTATAAACGGTCTCACTCTTCTTCATTTTTGATGGATTACTTACAACGCTGCAGGTGTATTGATTTTCAGTTCTAAACCTCGTCAGCTATCAAAATTGATAACTGTAATTATATGCAAAAGATGTGATGATGATTGTGGTGATGATGATTGTAATGATAATGATATTGATGACGATGTTGTTGAAGATGAATTGTTTGATGATGATAATGTTGATGATGGTGATGTTGATGACCGTGATGATGATGGTGGTGATGCTACCTACTGATTATGGTGTTGATGTTGCTGCTGATGGTGGTAATGTTGCTGATGATGGTGGTAATGTTGCTGATGATGGTGGTTATGTTGTTGATTATGGTGTTGATGTTGTTGATTATGGTGTTGATGTTGCTGATGATGGTGGTAATGTTGCTGATGATGGTGGTGATGTTGCTGATGATGGTGGTGATGTTGCTGATGATGGTGGTAATGTTGCTGATGATGATGTTGATGTTGCTGATGATGGTGGTGATGTTGCTGATGATGGTGGTGATGTTGCTGATGATGGTGGTGATGTTGCTGATGATGGTGGTGGTGTTGCTGGTGATGGTGGTAATGTTGCTGATGATGGTGGTGATGTTGCTGATGATGGTGGTGATGTTTCTGATGATGGTGGTAATGTTGCTGATGATGGTGGTGATGTTGCTGATGATGGTGGTAATGTTGCTCATGATGATGTTGATGTGGCTGATGATGGTGGTGATGTTGCTGCTGATGGTGGTGATGTTGCTGCTGATGGTGGTGATGATGGTGGTGATGTTGCTGATGATGGTGGTGATGTTGCTGATAATGGTGGTGATGTTGCTGATGATGGTGGTGATGTTGCTGATGATGGTGGTAATGTTGCTGATGATTGTGTTGATGTTGCTGCTGATGGTGGTGATGTTGCTGCTGATGGTGGTGATGTTGCTGCTGATGGTGGTGATGTTGCTGCTGATGGTGGTGATGTTGCTGATGATGGTGGTGATGTTGCTGATGATGGTGGTGATGCTGCTGATTATGGTGTTGATGTTAATGATGATGAGTTGTCTGATGATAGATTTTTTGTGGCTGCAGCTGATATCAACGGTAGCTGCTTCGTCATGGTGCAGTGTTAAAGTATAAGGGATGTAACTGATGATCACAGGGTACCCAAGTAGACATGCGTCGGAATAAAGGAATCATAGTGGGTACCCAAGAAGGCAGTCGTTTCAGAAATTTTAACAGACTACAAAAAAAAGTATTTGCTCCATGTCAATCACCAAATAAAAGAATTTTATTGCTGTGGCTACAGATAGTCCTTGACTACAGTCTATGTTGTTTAACTGCAGACGGTTCCTATAGGATTTTGTCTAATATGTTATCCTACTTGTTGACAGCGTCTTAAAAAAATGCCTCCCATGTTTCCAGAGCATGCAACTACACGGTAAGTAAATATCCCTGCTTTGTTCATTTATGGTTAGTTGCTTTGATAATTTTAATAGATTTCTTCTTAAAATTTGAATTTGAAATAAAAGAAACCTTTTGAATGGTGCTTTTTCTTAATGGTATGGAAAGGTTAACGCTGATGGTATCGATGGTGTTTTGGGGTATGATAATGATTGATAATCATGATCATGATCGTGATGATAATAATAATGATAGGGGTGCTGGTGATGATGATGATGGTGATTGAGATGATGATGCTGTTGACGATGTTTTTGATGAAGATGAAGATGTTATTTGTGTGAATATTGATAGAGATGATAATGGTAAGAAAGTAGTACTGTTGATTTTGTTGTTTTTGATGATGGTGGTGACAATGATGACAATGGAGATGATGAAGATGATGGTTATTATTACTGTGATGTTGATATTAATGGCTGTCATTACACGATATGTTCTCTCTTGGAACTTGAGCTTGTTTGCTAGCTATGCCATGCTAATGAGGCCTAAAAAGGCCGAAACAGCTGTCCATGGCTGCTAGAAATCAGGCTCACTATTATTCATGGTAGATTTAAGGGTAAAGCCCACTACCAACGTGGCCATAGTGCCCTACATCGTGGCTTCAAGTTAGCTACTAGCACATTTGTGCTATCTACACTTGATGTTTTTTCCCAGTAAGCGAAGAAGGTTCATTTCAGTTCAGGGTTTTAGGAACACCTCTCTTTTTAGAGTTTAAAATTCATTTAGCTTAGCAACAGGTATTAAGCTTTTTATTGGAAACGGATCGATTGATGATTATGTTTTGTGTTTAGAACTTATCTTGAGTGGATGGTTGACCTGCCGTGGGTTAAAGAGACAGAGGACAAACTTGATATATCCCAAGCAAGGTAAGTTGTTTGAGTTTCCGACAGTTCCACTCTCTACTTACTTACTTACATAATTAGGCCTTGAGCCCCTAGAGGGGCGTAGGCCATCCACAACTAATAAAGGAGAAAGTGCTGTCCTGTGATCTGACGGTTAAACTTTTAGGATAAGGACGTTAAGTCGTAGGCTCTCGGAGACTTTGTATTTATGTCTGTTTGTCCGTCATCTGAAATGTGTCCGTCACCTTTGAGTGTTAAAGATGGACCCCTTAATTTGCAGGCCTTTGTCCGGCTAAATATGATCTGACAGCAATATGAAATTGATATTTTTGTTTATCATAGTTCATTAAATTCTCTATAATGGAGTCAAAAACATTTCGAAACATCGGGTACTAGCGTCTACTTATACTTCAAACTCATTTTTTAGCACATTTACTTATGAATCTATTAAGAGTTGCACTGACGATAAACTAGAGTTTATTATCATTATTCTGCTATCTAGACCATTTTATTTTGCAATTCACTTTCTAACAGAAAAGATCTTGATCACGACCACTATGGACTAAAGAAGTTAAAGAAAAGGCTCATCGAGTACCTAGCAGTGCGAAAGATGAAGAATAGCTTAAAAGGTGGGACACCAAACTTGTCATGACAAAACACGAGTTTTTACTTCTGCCTTCGGGTGGCCTAGTTGGTAAGGTGTCAGTATATCGTGCTGGAAATTCTGCTTTAATTCCCCGCTGGACTGATATTCAAAGTCGTAAAATAATAGAGGAGATGGTGCTGTCTTTCCTCTGACATATAAATTGCTAATGATTGGACCATCTTCTAGGATAAAGGTTTTAAACCATAGGCCGCCCAAGAGGGTGTTTATGTGTGCGTGACTGTCATTCTGACGATGCTAGTGATGATTTTAATCGTCTTAAAAGACGATGACATTGAACGGTTATAATGACGAGGATGAAGAAGACAATGACGATTATGTTAATGGTGATTATGATGATGATGATGATGATAATGTTAATTAGAATATTAATGTTGATTACAATGATGACGATGATGAAGAAGACAAGGACGATTATGTTAATAGTGATTATGATGATGATGCTAATAAAAAGATTGTTGATTACAATAATGACGATGCTAATGACGAAAACAATGACGATTATGTTAATGGTGATTATGATGATTATGATAATGTTAATTAGAATATTAATGTTGATTACAATGATGACGATGATGAAGAAGACAATAACGATTATGTTAATGGTGACTATGATAATGATGATGCGAATTAGAAGATTGTTGATTACAATGATGGCGATGATGATGACGAAAACAATGACGATTATGTTAATGCTGATTATGTTAATGATGATGCTAATTAGAAGATTGTTGTTGATGACAATGATGATGATGATGATGATGATGACAATAACGATTATATTAGTGGTGATTATGGTGACGATAATAGAAATCAGAATATTGTTGTTGATGACAATGATGATGATGAAAATGATTATTATTATTATAGCGATTATAAATTGTGATGGAACATTGGTGATGATGATGATGATGATGATGATGATGTTAGCGATAGTGGTTTTAGTGGTGTAGCATTATTTGGCTGAGGCGCATTTATTGACCACTACCAACTTGAAGCAACTACTTTACTGAAAATGACGTGGTTGAAATAGAAAGTAGCCTTCAACAAAACCTAAATGACTTGGTTGAATTGAAAGTTGTCTTCAACAAAATCTTAGTGACTTGGTTGAAGTAAAAGCAGCCTTCAACAAAACCATAATGAATTGTGATTAGTCTTCAACAAATTCTTCAATACATAAACGTCAGTGGAATATCAAGCATTGTTGTTTTGGGGAGTTCAAATGAATTAACTAACTCTGCACCAACCACTGAACATCTTCATTGCGCCGTCTCAGTTATACCTTAGATACGTTTGACAGTAATTTAACAAAAGTCTTATTGAGTTTAGGTTAATGATCCTTGCGGTAAAAAATGTATTCTGTTTCCTTAACCTAAAGATATCATGGTAACTGTCAATGTTGCATTTCATCTTTAGGTCCAATTCTCTGCTTTGTTGGTCCGCCAGGCGTTGGGAAAACAAGTGTTGGTAGATCAATTGCAAACACATTGGGAAGGCAATTTCACAGGTGAAGGGTGTTTGTTAAATAGCTCATGATTAATTGTGTAAAAGAGGTAGTATATGGGCAAGTGAAAAGGTTGTGATTATCGGCTTGTCGATTAGCTCTGACCGAGCCTGATACCCTTCAGAACTGACCCAAACTAGTAGTAATCCCAGATTATAAAGTGCGTTTGACATAATATATCATGGAATGTATCATAATGTATCAGCTAATGATCGTATTAGCTGCATCGTGCAGTCACATTATCAAGAATGCCCGTCATGTTTTCATGCTTTTTCTTGGCGCATTTTTTAAAAGGAATTAAGGAATGTAACTTGATTAATAAAAGTTAAACATCCTAATGATATACTGTCTTTAAATACCTTATACCTGGTTGCTTTTAGGATCTCATTAGGAGGAGTTTGTGACCAGTCCGATATCAGGGGACACAGGTTAGTCATCAAATAAGAAGAGAAATGTAACAGTGGCGGATCCAAGGGGGGGGGGGCTGTGCCCCCCCCTTTTGGGATTTTTTTTTATTTAACCAAAACACCACGTATTGCATTTATTTGAACTCTTTATTGGAACAAAGTTTACAAGAAGAAATTATTCTTAAATGATACGAAATTTGTCGCAAAATGCTGGAAATAGCCATTTTAGAGACTCAGATTTTCAAAATTTTCTGAGGGGGGCATGCCTTCAGACCCCCCTAGGAAACTCGCGACTTTGGCGTTCACTGTGCCCCCCCCCCCTCTGTGTAACTGACGTTTCATCTGTTCATACGCAAAGTTTGCGAATTCGTTGTACTCAACATTTTCAGGTAAACAGACAATTCTTTCACAACCGTTATCACCCATCTTTAAACAGACGGACAATGTTTCACTTACAGGCCCATTTGCAAAAATATAAATCTTTACACTCGTTGTCCCCACAGATGATCCTTTCACTATTCCATCTATAATGGAGAAATAGTTTCCCACCATCTCACGCACATAATTCTACAAAGCCTTTTACACACCTTGGCATAAAGGGATAGATTTTTTTCATCTACAGGACCGTACATCTACATAAGGACGTTGTTGCCCCATCCAGGAAAACTAAGCAAGATACTTAAATGGCTGCTTCAGAAAGATATTTTGTCGAATCGATTAAAGAATTAGATAAATTTTCATTGGTAGTTTGTTGACATTCGCTGTCTTTGTTATTTTCCGAACGCACAATTTATTAAAAAGTGTTATATCTTTGTATCACTGCTATAAATTTCGCTGAGAACTCAGTTTCGTCAGGCGTGTTCCGCCATTTTTTACCTAAATGCCATCATTGTGGTTTGTTTCCTTAAAGTGCATATGAAGGAAATTTTTTTTTCGCTAGTTCAAAAGTAGTTTACTTCTATGTTCAACATCTGAAAAAATTTTTGAAATCTGACTTTTATTTATTTTTATATAATCACTCAAAGTTGGGAATTCTAAGTCTTGGACGAGCCATTCGAAGTCTAGGTTCTAATTAGGCTCAGACGTCACTCGTCTTCTCGATTTTGCCTTGTGGTGTCGTACATGTAGAGCTTTAAAACTATGGGAAATACGTGTGTTGTAGCTCTGCATGTAAGTAAGTGAATGTACGACACCACAATACAAAATCGGGAAGGCGAGTGACTTTTATGACGTTAGAGCCTAATTAGAACCTAGACTCCGAATTGCTCATCATCTTATAAAAAAATAAATAAAAGTCACATTTTAAAAACTTTTTAAGAAATTGAACCTAGAAGTAACCTACTTTTAAACTAGCGAAAAAAAAATTTTCCTTCATTTGCACTTTAAGATCTTTGAGACAGACGTTTGTAGGAGTGTGAAAAAAACATCGAACTGGTCTAGAACTGGTCGGAAATTTCCTCCCACAGCCAAAAAAACCTCTTAGGTGTGTTTTACCAGCACAACAATCTACAACAGCTTTTATGTCTGTGAATATAATGGCAGAAACAGAATACTTATGTCAGCATTTAAGTATTCATCCAATTTATCCAGGTAAGGACTCTTTAAAAAATTTATGTTTGTTTTAGACCGTGAACTTCTACTTCCTCTTATGTGGATAAAAGACCATAAGATATCCCAACCTAAACATTTTGTTATATAAACGTTGTGCATAGGTTTCTGTTAGTTAAGGACCTCTTTCATGTCCCGTTTTCATAGCTTTGAGAGTCTGTCTGATTTCTGCTAGGTAGATAAGCTTGCACCATATTGAAATGAATACATAAATGTCTCTTTCTTCTCTGACAGGAAAACCTATGTTGGCGCCATGCCGGGCAGGATCCTAAACGCTCTTAAAACAGCAGGAACCAGAAATCCGGTCATACTTCTGGACGAAGTTGATAAAATGGTTTGTTTGTATATTTTATATAAAATTGAGTTGCTTCTAACTTAAATTTGTTTTTAAATATTTTCTGATCCAACTTCCTGACGAGAAAATTTTAGTATGACTAAACGAGATATAAAGTTTGCAATTAGTAGATCGTGCTTGTTATACGAATAACTTTATAAAACTCTGTATAGGACATTTTTGGAATATTTTGCTTTTTAGTTTCTTGGTCATCTTTTACAAACTTGTAGACTATGGAAGCGAATGACAAAATTTGAAGTTGCAGATTGCAGTTTGAAAAGGATGAGGACAATTTTTCACCTATCTTGCTTTCTTTCTTTATTGGAAACTGAAGAAATCTGTATTCTTTATTTATAAAAAACTTTGCATTGGTCAATAAAAGTGTTTTCATGCCACTATTAAGCACTTTCACGAACGATATGATTATCTGCCACCAAGTTTTAGGAATTTACAGATTGGTGAAACAATATACTACGCGTCGTCCTCTTTGCTACGCCAAAATATAAATTTCATAGAAGAAATAAGACATTTTTTGCTTGCCTTCACAGCCTGGTGCAACCTCTACAACGTTTTTAAAGGAGAACTGAACCCTATATAAAATTGACTTTTCCTCATTTGAAAGTTTAGATATAGTAGAGCAATTATATGAAGTTTTTTAAAGCTGTTAGCCGAGAGGTAAAAATTATTTGACATTTTACAACGAATCATGCAATATTAGACCGGCGGCTCAATATGTGATGTCAGCGGTTGTTTATGACGTAGGTTACGATATTAATATGTACAAACACACGCGGAGACAAAGAACTCAGAAAAAATCTGAGCTCCAGATGGGAATCGAACCCATGACCTTCCGTATACTAGTCGG
>JAOTRI020089700.1:0-15891 GCA_028564885.2 Zoanthus sanctaehelenae
GGGCGTGCTAACCACTACACTATCAGGGACCACCACGCTGGCAACGTAGCAGTTTCATGATTAGTATAGTGGGTTAGTGTGAGGATTCCCGGGCCCAATTTACCTATAGTGCAAGTACAGTCTAATGCTACTGGAGTGTATTTCGCCTGTAGACATCAACTGAATAATACCAAATGTGAGGCAAATGTGAAACAACAAATGGCTCGGCCAAAGCCTACATACAAACATATATCAATGTGTGTTGTTTAGTAGCAGATAGAAAGAATAAACAATTGCCAGAAAAAATTGCGCCAACCACGTTTGCCAAACTGAACTGCAAGAGTTCGAACAAAAAACAAGTTTTAGAATAACAAAATTTGTATATTTAATCAAAATAGCATAGTTTAAAAATAATTTATAGAAATTGCAAAATAGCTGTACAGTGTACATGGTCAAAGTTTAACCAACACCCAGACTTGAAGTCTTTTTTCACAACTTTCGTGTTTTCAGGACATCAAAAAATAATAAAGCTACTCAAAATAAAGTGCTTGTTGCTGTTCACCATGTTTTATTTTATTTTTTATTTTATTAGTTTTAATTAGAATATATCAATAATATTGTAAAACTGTTTTGAATAGGTATAGTACCAGCACTGGAAAAAGTAAAGTTGGATCAACATGAAAAAGGTACAGTAAGAATATTAAACTGGGACTCCAGCACAAATTAATTTTAATCTGTAAAATGAACTCTATAAGCACCATATAAAAAGTCTATTTTAAGTTAAGACACAAGAATGAACAAGTCATAAAATTTATAGAAATTTGAAATAATCTTTATTTAAGAGAGTCATATACATTTACTTGATAAAGTTTTATTCATGAATTCCAACTGGAACACCATTCCAACCAGCTTTGAATTCCTAGTTGCTTCTGCAGATTCATTTTATTCATTAGACTTGATTTGTCATTAAATATTCAAAAGTACTGAGCAGTTTAAAGGAACGAGAGGTCACGCCTCCAGCAAAACATACAGTAATTAAGTAGTATGAATAATCAGTATACCCCAATGAAAGTACAACATCTCTTGGGTTAAAGAATACAAACAGCTTTGCAAATTTATATGATTGTCTTGTAGAAATGTTTTGTATATTTGGTATGTAAATAAATAAATTATAACAGTAATCCTTCACATGAAATCTTAACATTTAGGGTTAAAAGCAGTTATTTGTTTCTAGACTATCATCACTTACCTTAGTAGCACTGTTGCAATTACCATTGAACATGTTAGACTTCTATACATGTACCAATTTCCAGCTCTTCTTAGATTTCCAAGCCTTGAACATCTCTGGCAACCACTAGTTCCACAACTTTGAAACCAAACTGAGTTTGCTTTAAACCTTTTGCTGCAAGTCCCACATGGGTACATCTTCTCCTACTATCTGTAGCTCTTCCGGACAGAAATTTGACTAAACACTGAACTGAATCCAGAGGAGACACATTCATAAGCGTAGCACAGGTGCAGGAGACAGAATTTGAACGCGACATTAGATATACAACAACTATTAATAGGTATTTAATCACTAGTAGACAATATTCAATTCAATAGGCTGACGATATTATACCAAGTTATCGCGGTTGATAAATGATACTAAGTATTGATAAGTCGAAGAAAACGAAGAACACTAGATGCTGGTTGCTAGGTATCTATTTATCGAATAATTGTTGTTTCGAACTGCAAATGTAACAAATACGAATACTAGTTTTAGTTTAATAAATCTAACAAACTTGATAGAAACTAATTAATCAACATAGTAGTTCAATGAAATCTAAATAAATTGATTTCTATTACACTAAATATACTATGCAATAATGATAAATCCAGTAATAAACAACTACGAACTAGTAAGTTTGGAATAAAACAAATACGCAAATAATAATCCAAATAATTCCATCGAAAACTGTTGACAAAGTAATTTCTTATAAATTTAAGATTGGGGCAACACTCATAACTATTGAAATATAGTAAAGCTAATATCTTGCATATCAATATAGTAACAAGCAATAAAAATTTATCTAACTTACATTAAAATCCTAAAAGAAAGGAAAACTGTACTCACATTGGTATGCTCAATAGCACCCTTGATAGACTTTACTTGACTTAACTTTAAAATTGACTTGTTTGAGAATTAATGCAGATAGACTTGATATGGCCCAAGGCCTAAACTTTGCTAACACTGTAGCAATCCACACTAAAAACTTTGTTCATAAATCCTGTTCGGACATTAGAGAAAAGGGGGAGATGCTCACACCCTAAATCCTGTCTGGACATTAGAGAAAGGGGAAGGTGCTCACACCCTAAATCCTGTTCGGACATTAGAGAAAGGGGAAGGTGCTCACACCCTAAATCCTGTTCGGACATTAGAGAAAGGGGAAAGTGCTCACACCCTAAATCCTGTTTGGACATTAGAGAAAAGGGCGAGGTGCTCACACCCTAAATCCTGTTCGGACATTAGAGAAAGGGGAAGGTGCTCACACTGTAAATCCTGTTCGGACATTAGAGAAAGGGGGAGGTGCTCACACCCTAAATCCTGTTCGGACATTAGAGAAAGGGGGAAGTGGTCACACCCTAAATCCTGTTTGGACATTAGAGAAAGGGGAGGTGCTCACACCCTAAATCCTGTTTGGACATTAGAGAAAGGGGAGGTGCTCACACCCTAAAGTGTAGGATAGCTAAAAACTTCCTTTACAATTTAATGTGCTGAAACAACTTGCTGTACGTATTCTAAACTAAGATATTAATCACAATAATACTTTCGCGTTTCAAAACCAACACCATCAAGCTGTATCAACACCATTTTGATTGTACTTATGTTTGTAAACCTTTAATTCCCTAATTTTCATCTCTTTTTTTCCACACACTAATTTTTATAACTGCTGTACCTCCTTTTCTAATTCAGCCGTTATCAATTTATCATTGGCATTAAACAATTCCCATAATTTGTCACCTCTTGCTGTACTAGTTCCCTTATTCATTGCAACCACAATGGCAGGGAATTCCTTGCTAATCCTTGATGTACTCTCACTCATATCCCAAACTCATCCAATATATCCACATGACTTTGCATTGCTATATAATGCCTTAACAAGTGCATAGAGACACTTGGTACTTTTTCTCAAATTCCTTCAAAATGCTTCCATTGACACATGTTCAAAACCCTTCTCTAAATCAACAAAAAACATGGAAAAGCTCTTTCTATTTTGCTCCAAACGTTTCCTACAGATGTTGTAAATGTACCAAACTTGATTCTACAGTTTACTTGCCCTGTGGGAAACCAAACTGCTCGTTTCTTTTCATTATTTACAATATCTCTGTTTTTTTTTCTGTATGGTTTTCTTATGTACACCTTTTTTGCGGGCTCAAGCAGAGCATGCAACTCTAACCTTGTAGTCTTCAAAATTTCTCGCCA
This sequence comes from Zoanthus sanctaehelenae, assembly GCA_028564885.2. Classification (NCBI taxonomy): domain Eukaryota; kingdom Metazoa; phylum Cnidaria; class Anthozoa; order Zoantharia; family Zoanthidae; genus Zoanthus; species Zoanthus sanctaehelenae. The sequence goes on from JAOTRI020089700.1 coordinate 3,446, forward strand.
AAATTATTCTTCTTTCTTTTACTGTACCCATAATCCCCAGGGTGCAAGTGCCCTTTGAAAGGTCAAAGCATGCTATTCATGCGATCACAGTAAATAGCACAGTGTGGGAAGTAATTTTTTTTAGAAGGACATAGCAAAAAGGATTATTAGCGATAGTGAGATTCAATGCAGGCAAAGGAAGAAGTTTATTTCATGACTATTTTGCTGAGTGAAAGTGAAACCCGCACTTTCTAAATTTTGGTTTCTCCTAGTTATTATATGATTGTATTCTATTCCAAAGCCTCACATATTTACTGTATTTGTGTCCACCATTTAGACACAGGACTCCATTTTTATATATTGGTTGGTATTAGTCTTGTCCTATTGCTCTGGATCCTTACAACTTTCTATTTGAACAATGGATTCCCAAACCTAAAAGAGGTTGATGTTGTTGTAGTGCAATATAAGGAGAATAAATCTTTCCAAGTAATCTTTATCAGCATAAGGCCAGTCTTTGCTATTTACTTTTAGGCCACACCACATTTATTTTGTCAGAATATTGAGACTAAAAAGGTTTTGAAATGGGGGCTGCTGTCGATTTTCCTGAAAGAAAATACTTTTTTCGACATCAAACATTCCTAATTATTAACAGTAACAATTCACAATCAAACCACACAAACATTCCACCTGATTTAAAAACCAAACAGTAATTTGCAATTAAGCTGGATAAAATCACAACGTATATTTATTAACAAATAGACAGGGTGTAATTGATAATTTTCTTATGCAGGTCTTGGTGGCTCTTAAAAGAGCTGTTTGTTAGTGTTCAATCATCGTCATTCTCATCTTCTGTGTCGGTTTCGAACTCGTTTTCAAGGTTTTCATGATATTGTAGCCAGTGTTGTTATCGTGTCTTCTTACACTAGTTTATTTTCCGTTACATGAATTTCTTTGCACTCTTCATCTATCTATATCTTAACACTATCTAGATCTTTGCTGAGAGTCTTACTTTTGCCAGCTACCTGTACTGAAAGAGAGCATTTCACTCCAGTTGCTCTAACAGTCTATACAAGATGTGTTTCTTACTTTCATCTGTCATGCTCTTCATGCAGTGTTCACTCCACTATCTGCTTTAAGAGTTCCATTTCATTCCCTACGTATTTCCATTCATACTACAACATCCTTCCTCTCGTTTCTTATCTGCTTTGCTTTTTTGAACATTTTTGCTCTTCCTTCTTTTCACTGAAGAGATTCATTCCAGTCTTTCTAGACTCCGAATTAATTGCTTCCGTTTTTTGCCTGCTTATTTTTGTATTTCTTGCACATTCTTTTTCAGTTTGCTTGCAACGCCACCTATTAAGTGCTAACATGTTTTCCGTAATTCTTGATGTGTATCTGTTAAGTCACGCGTACTCTATTGATTATGAATAATTTGTTTTTCACGCACAGACTTGTTTTTGTTTTTGTTGTTGTTTTGTGGCGTTTGCCGCGAATACTCATTTTAATGGATTAATCATTATCTATCCTTACTTTACTAACGTTGTCAGTTACTGTGCTCACTTAGTGGGTGGCTTCATCTAAATTGCTCTTCAGTTGGTACAGGACGTAATGGGGCCGAAACAATTGTAGAATTGCACACAATTTGAGCATCCTGCTGATGAGCAGTAACTGTTTTACTATTTTTTTCAGCGGCATTGTAGTTATGTCTCAGTGTTTAGATATCTATCTTGCAGAATGCAACAATGTACTCGACAGTTCGATCATCATTTACTCCTTTTTTATCACTGTCTCATAACTGTATCAATATCCGAATCAAGCTACTATATTTCTCCAATAATTTGACTAATCCAACGTTTTCGGCCTTGAAAACTGTTCGTGGATTTTGATTTATCAATTATCCAGCTACATGTTCTGATTTCATCCTATGATAATAAAAACTCAATTTCAAGAGTTGTCTACTAATTAACCTGCGTTACTGGACGAACTTAATTTGCCTTCTGGTGACCAGTTCTGATAATCCGGTTGCTAGCACGTTGGTGACCAGTGAGTTTCAATGTTTGGCCCTACATACATAAAAGGATTAGACTTGTTATTTCCATGGCACTCAATTTATTGGCAATTAGTCATCATTTTCATATATTTATCTACACCTTTAATTGCCTTGCTCAATGCGAAACATCAACTAGTTTGGGCATTGGGGTCAGTCCAACAATTCCTTTGGTGAAGCCATATTTTTTTGTCGGCAGCCATGACTTTGATCTTCCTGCATGGTGTATATAACATGAGAGCGCCTTTCACTATTGCTGCTTCAGTCAGGAGCAGGAGCTAGGTGTTCCTGTAATAAGTCGAACTATTCGGCTAAAAGTGTAACAGTACTGTAGGTTGTTAGTTCATCTCTTCATTTGCTTTCTCAAGTTGTTTTCGTTTGACCACCCGATATTGCCCTCCAATGCTTTGCAGCCTCAAAACATAAAGAAACGAACTCGTCAAGACTTACCGTCTTTCAAGGTTAAAGAGGGAACAAAACTCTTCTGATAAGCAAATTCTGAGCGTTGAATCTGTAATTCAGAGAAAGAAATTCAAGCCCATTCTTTTTTTGCTTGGTATGCTAAATTTCAGGATTTAAGGTGTAGATGATAAAGGGTAAATAATCTCTCCCAGTAATTCCTATCAACATCAGGCCAGTCATGTTATGTTTGGGTGCCGGTGTAGTTCCTGGACTTTGAGCAGGTAGCACTAATTTATACATGGTTTAATTGTAGAAGGCTGACCATAATAAAATACTCAAATACAGTGTCGCAATGGTCCTTAAAATTTCTAGAAAGTTCATGCATCGGTGTAAATAATTTCTAGGTGGTGGAAAGTCTTTCAATTTGGTCCATGAAAATCCTGGAATGGACACAAGAAATTTCAGGCCTGTCTTTCCTTCTTGAACGAGATTGCTACTTGGTATTTTGTTCTACTCAGGTCATTAAATTATTAAACTTCTCCATTTTTATAAACTCAGTAAACGTAGAGGGTTAACTAAAACAACTACAATAGTTATTATTAGATATTATTTTCCTTTTTGATTTATAATTTTGATTTGAATTGTTATATTTTATCCCCCTTAGAGAATATTGCTTGCTTGATCAAAGCCAATAAAGGTTGAACGTAACAAAATGCTCTCATTAATCTAGGAACATTCACAGCATTAATAATTGGCGCAGGAGATTGTAGACATATTCTGAAGACATTAGCACAGCGGAAGAGGCATCCTGCTAAAGAAGTTCATGTTAGTATCTTAAGTGTACAATTGAAGAAGCTCTAAGAAATTTTTATTTATAGCTATCCGTACATCTTTCAAAAACTCTTTGTTTGGCTAATAAAAGACTGCAGTGTAGTTATGATAGACCACAAACGCGGTGCGGCTGGGCATTGCCATACTGTCATACTGTAATTAGTACATAGGATCATTGTCTTTAAATCACTCATTTATCTACCCTGTTACATACGAAAGTGAGTTGGCTTAGGCAGAAAAACGTTTGTACAAATATTGGAATGTCAGCAAAGCCTGGACTCAAACGGAGAACCTTGTTGCTTCAAGGCAGAGATCTTAATGGTCAACCGTGCCAACCATGGCCGCCTAAAGATTGTAACAAAGCTTTTGTATTAACATTTTTCAAATATTTTATTTTATTTAGATTTATCTTAAAATTATGTATGAGATCTAGTAAGGTTGTTAGTGCTGACGTCAAAACACTACTTTCCTTTTTTGAGTAAGTAAAAGGCTTTTTGGAAGATGAATTTACTTGATAATTTCACTAAAACCTCCTGTAATAAACAAGATGTAATCTTTCGATTTGATGTCAGAGACAACATTTCCCTCATTAAAAGTGCGTTGTGGCTGCCTATACTGAAGTTTATTGCCTTTTTTCTACTGTTTTCAAAATTTGTAGGTTAGTGGATTGTTCTATAATCTACATTTTCGGATTCTCAATTACATGTTCCCCAACATAATTTATCTAAAAAGGAATTAAGGTTCAGCTTCCCTTTCAAAAGTCTAAATCAGTAACTCTAACGGGTCTGAGGTTGGGTTTAATTTTGACCAAAAATAAAAATATATGATTTGGGATAAAATTTTATGTTTGTACTATAATCGGAACAAGTTTACAATAAGTAATCACAGCAGATTTTAATTAATGCCCTTGCTTAAGAGTACTCTTTCCACAAGGATCATAGTTAATTAGTATTCAATTTTATTCAATTTACGATTAACTTTTTATCCAAAAAAATATTTACAGATATTTGTTGTGGAAAACAATCTGGAAGTGCTTGGGAGACACTTACTATTACTCTCAATTGCTCTGGAGCCAAAGGAAAGACTTGGGTTACAAGGTCTGGCATGCTCTACTTAATAAAAGTTATTTGTAAAAACCTCAGTAACTGTCATTCAAACATGAATCCTGCGTTCTGATTGGTTACTCTACTAGAGATATTTTTGTGATAGTCTATTAGTAGAGAATAGATGGCAGATCAAAATAATAATGAGCCCTGTTTTGCTATAACATCAAATGACATGTTATCGATTATAATTTTATAAGTAATACAATCTTTTTTGACCGATTTGTACGTTTATACTAAAATATTTGAGCTTCAGCCTCAAGGAGTACGAGTTTGAATTGCCCCTTGGGCCTGTAGGCCTCGTGGGTATTGACAGATAATTCGTTCGTCCTCGATGTGTAATTAGGGACTTAAATTAGCGAAAACGGTAACGTGAACAACGAAGGCTCGGAAAACGGGAACGCGAACAACGAAGGCTCGGTTTTCTTTTCTTAGTGTGGATCTTTTGTGTTTCTTTTTGTTAAACTTTGTAAATAGAAAACGGTTAAATGGTTCTCCATAAGCTACGTCTGGGAAAGTTTTTCCCGTTTCGTCCTTGTAGTGTCAACAGCTCTAAATCAAAGGTATCCTGTGGTAAACTCGTGGGGGTATGTAAGATACTGTGTCAGGGAGCTGTTGTTCATTGATGATTATAGTACACGCGCTCAACCACATGTGCTGGTTTACCGAAGACGTGAACCGAAATACTGAAATATAATGTAACAGATAGAAGGTTTTTCATTGGTAGCTGAGTAAGAGCATTTAACGAATGCATAAATGTGCCTGCCGAATTGTTTTCGCCTGACTTCCTGATTCCCCAACAATCCTGATAGCTCTCTACGAGCTAAAAATGGTATTTTCGTGTTGTAATTGTAGTTAAAATTCCGTGAATGTACCCAGCTTGATGCATTCCAACGTTCAATTATTGTATTTACTATTGTAGTTCGGAGTCGCCCTTCCCATTGCTTAAACTTCTTTTTCTATTGCTAATTAGAGCCATCAACGAGAAAAATTTGTGATCATTGCAGTCAGTCTCACATTCTATTTTATCTTTGACCATATATGTTATCATTCACTTATTTTCATTGTTAATTGTCTCTACCATTTTTGTTTCTCTGTGTTGTCGTCATTGTTGTGAGTGTCACTAACATTGAACATTGCTAGCGTGATCTAGCATTGTCAATATTGTCAATTGATATGAGTTTTTAAGTGCTGTAATTGTCACTATTTCAAATCAAATTTTTGTCTTTGCACTATAGAAAAGACAGAGTTGTTCTTAGAACTGTTTGGTAACTCTCTGGTCAGACCTCAAGCAAGTGACTACCTGGAACAGAAGAGCGATGACCTTATCAGGTATTTAATGGTTAAATCCCAAAGTTGTTTAAGGTACCGTTAGGACAGTTTTCCCTTCATCGAAAATTTGTTGTCTTCACACGTGATGAAACATCATCATTTATGGTAATACTTCGACACATTAATTGCAATGAATTAAAAGATTTATTATGACCAGTCAAAATTTTATTATGTTCCAATTAGTTTAATCCTGGATTAGGACAGAGCCTGGTTTCACAAAACCCCAATTAACTTAATCCTAGATTAGGACAGAGCCTGGTTTCACAAAACCCCAATTAACTTAATCCTAGATTAGGACAGAGCCCAGTTCCACAAAACTCCGATCAAATTAAGGTTACGATTCAGTTTAAAACCGATAAAAATGACCAAAATGAGGTTGTTAGCCATTTGGATAGATAATTAGTAAACCTTTAAGTAAGTGAAAGAAAATTTGCAATATCTCATATATTGAACAAGATTTTGAAATAGAAAATTTTGCCGGAAGTAAAATGGCTCATAATAATGATAATGCAGTATTTATATAGCGCTTATCCTATAAAGCTCTAAGCTCTCTACAAATATATACAAGTTTTTAACAGTTTAAGGGTCTTAGAAAGTCCGCTGAGCAGCTCACAAGTTATGGCGCAAATTGGCAGCCTGAAAAGAAGTGCTCTCAGTTGAAGAGACAGACCACAACACCGGGATCACCACCCTTCTCTTTACGAGAAGTGTGTGGGTTCTTTTAAGTCCCTCGACAGAGAGATCAAGAGACTGGGCCTATGGTTTAACGTCGTTATCCGAGAAGACGCATTTAACCATTTGCAGATGTTAGACTGCAAAGGCAGCACTTTCTCCTCAATTATTTTAAGACCCTGAGTGTTGGTCCGGCCAGGAATCGAACCCGAGACCTCCCACACAACAGACTGGTGCCTTACCAACTGGGCTAATCAGGCGGCACCCTATTGTTTTGACAGTGCCCTTTGGTGTCAGTTTCGCCGGATTATAAAAATCACCTCTGTTGATTTGTTCAGTTTAGCACTTCGTGGGAAATATTACGAGCGGAAGTGATTTTGATTGGCTCAATGGTCTTGTGGAACGAAAAAAACAAACATACACGGTGGGCTTAAGAGTTTGCCAAAAATTCTCGAAAGCTTTTTCTGGAAACAATTTTAATGTTAAATCTAAGGAACACTCGAGGAACCTTCCAGTATAGGCAATTTTTCGTCTACTGACTTGAAATTTGTTAGATTTACAGCTAAACACCTAAAGTTGAAAACCGTGTCAGCGTTTTTGGAAATCTCAAAAACCATTTAAGTTATCACAATAAAACTCTGCTGCTTTGGTTTACAAAAGTGCTATTTTAAGTATTTGGTTGTAAAATAAAAACAAAGCGCCCTTTGAAATAACCCTGACATGGTTTTGGATTTATTTAGTGCCAAATATGAAAATATATTAATTGGTGCCATCAAATACCGAACTTTTGGCTTGGAACTCCCGAAAGATAACACAAAGGTCGGAAAATAAGACTTCTGTTTTCTTTATTTTTTCAAAATTACAAAATAAAATTTCAAGAGCAGTTTAGAGAATTTCCTTTAAAAGCTTTTCAGTGATAAATAAGCTTATAGGGTTACGCTGTGAAAAAACACAGATAAGGTTCATTAACCAAAAACACTGTCTAAACTGAATAGTAACCTTAATCCTAAAATAGGACAGGGCCCAGTTTCACAAAACTCCAATTAACTTAATCTTGGATTAGGACAGAGTCTGGTTCCACAAAACTCCGGTAATCATAATTCTGGATTAGGACAGGGCTTGGTTCCATAAAACTACGATCATCATTATCCTGGAATAGGACAGGACTCGGTTCCACAAAACTCTGATCACCTTAATCCTGGATTAGGACAGGACTCGGTTCCACAAAACTCCAATCACCTTAATCCTGGATTAGGACAGGGCCCGGTTCCACAAAACTTATTCCCAGATTAGAGCAAAACTCAGCTGGGCTAACTTTTTAAAAACTGATGCTTTGTGATGCTTAAAAAATTCGGTTCAGTTATGTTAATATAACATATTAAATCAAAAGTTCCATCCCGAATAAAGCAAGCTATGATATAAACAGATTAGGAAACAGGAGAGTACATGGATTAAAAACATTAGTACTAATGGGGTTTTGAGGAACCGGACCCTCTTCCTCTAGATTTGATATATTTCTATGGTGGATCTTAAGGAAATTTATTTACTAAGACTTTGGAAAACACTGTAATACAAAAACTGTTGATTCTTGCTACCTTATGTCTGCATCGTTAGAGATATTTAATTTCTAAGTTAATTTAAAAAGATGAAAGACATAAGTGCTTAGTGATGACAGACTCAAAATTCTGTAAGTTTTGTGGACTTTTCAACTTTAATCTTTGCAAGTGATGGCGAGTAAAGGTTAACATTCTTTAACATTTTATTAAAGTTTCACCTGAAACGCATATGAATGATTCTTAACAGGATGGTGACGGATTTTGATTGCCTTGCAACACAGCTACCAAATCTGAATTTATCACAACTTAAGGTAATGAATCATTCATTATAACGAGCTTTTCATCTCGCTGGGTTGGCATTGTCTCCTGTATAGTGAGGTGTAGTTGGGTTAACAAATATTTCCTACCTAAGGCACTTAGCAACTAATATTTCCATAACAAGTTGCTTGTCATTTTGAGTCAAGTCGTTAGATGCTTTGTACCTGGTCATTCGTCCCAAGCTGTATAACACTTCGTGGTCGTTTTGGAAGATGGAAAGTAAATGGAAGTTCAGACATGTAATGTTGTACGAACTTTTTTGTCGTAGGCCAACAGCTTACCAACATTGTTGACAGAAAATCAGATGTAGGGTTTGACTAACCACTCAGATTCCTGTAGTTGAGAACGTAATAGATGATGACAAGTATGCTTCTTTCGGCAGCCATGACGCCTGATGCCATGCATTTTGTATGTCGATGTGCAATATGTGGATCAAAGTAGTTGCTTTGTATCCATTTTTTAATTATTGTGGTATAGAAGATATATTTGTAATATATCGAGTTTGTAACGAAAGCTATAACATCCTAGATTTGAACTGTGCAAGAAACAGCGTCCAAACATTATTATCCTATGAGAAATTACAATTTTTGGAAAGTTGTTCAAAAGCTGTATTCTTGCTAAGGGAGCTAAGGGAGACAATTGCAAAATTTTCAAAAATCGTCATAATTTGTAGCAAACTATAAGAAATGCTTACTGTATTACAGCAAATTTGTTCGCAAATGAAGGCTCTAACATTTATAATTATTAAGTTGCAGTCTTTTCAAGCAAAATTAAATTAAGGTACAATTTTCATATCATTACATTCTCCAGCTTTCCCTTCATAGCATTCATATTGAGTTTGTATTAAGCTCCAAGGCAGACCACATATAAGCATCTTGAACCTACTTTAATTGTATTTTAGTTATATTAACGTATTTATATATGTGTTAGATTTTATTTTAGCTTTAGTCTTTTTTCTTTGTTAGTGTTGTATTTAGTGTTATTAATGCTTTTGTCGATATATGTGATTTTTTTAAATGTTTAATTTATATGCATGTTGTATTTTAGTTTAAAGAAAGAGACATTCTTGAAGGTATATTTAAATTCTGGAGGAACAAAGATCCCAAATACTTTGATGTTTGCAAATGCTGGTAAGGGAACGGTTTAATTTGTAGTTCATCTATTGCAAAAAGTCTCAATATTATTTATTTGCTAGCTGTGTGGTTGATGCAGGTGATAATCTCCTTTTTTCCAAACTACAATGTCTTTTAATCTAACCTGCGAAGGATTAGTCAAAGATCCTCAGGGCTCAGTTGTTCAAAGCCGATTAACAGTAATTCAACCAAACGAGGCGGGATTTAATCTAAAGTTTTGGAATTGACTTGCACCCCAGGGGAAGTGGGACTCTATTAGCTTTTGGCTTGGGGTGTGCCACCCTAATCTCAAAACCCCGACCCCATCCCGGACTTACAAATGTTTAAAACTGATACCCTACTCTAGAGTTTTAAGTTAAAAATCTTACCCAACCCCTAAGTAAACATGCATTAAAAGCTGTCTAACCGTACCATTTCTATTAGCGTGCTTATAGAACTGGCGACATATCTGTGATGGTCGTTTGTCAATGCCGTTGCCATAAAAGTTGCAACTCTCTAAATACCAGAAACTGTACCCCATCCCATACAATTAAAACCCTAACCCATACCAAAAAGTTACCCTATGACACACTTCAGACAAATTTGATACCCTATCTCAGACTCTAGAGATTGGAAACCCTCCCCTATAGGGGGCAAGTACCCTATAGGGCGGCAAGTACCCTATAGAATGGCGCGCACCTGTATGCATCATGTAGGAGAGTATCCAGTGGGATTTTGTCTTGGATTTCTTACCCCTATGGCAGGACTGGGCTTGTTGAATTATTTACGATAATAAACATTTTTGCTATTACCTCAAAAATCACCATTTTGTTCCGTTCTAAACTCTCTCTGTGCTCCCAGTATATTAAAGTTGCAATAGCCTCAGTACTCGTCTATGGTCAATAATTTTTAGTTTTCCACTTTCTTTGTCAGGGAAGGGAGATTAAGGCAATACCTTGGAGTGCGCTATGACTCTCGGGAAAATGTGTTTGATTGGGACTACCACATGAAGCTGTGTAAAATTGTAAGTTGTTCTAGTTGTCTTTCTTATCACGAACAGTCTTCATTTCAGCTAGCTACTCTGTTATTTGTAAAGCATTTTTAAGCGATCTTTACTGGTAAGTGCCTATTAAAGTAGTTAAAAAAACAAGTAGGCGGGGAATATTCAGACAGGGCAGAAAAGAGGTCTCCGGAAAGGTCTGCATTTTTAAAGAAAACTGCTTGTGGAGGTCCGTAGGTTTGGGAGCGCTCTGGAAGTTGTATTTAAGTTTGTGGCCATTGCGTTGAACATGTAGTCAGAGGAAAGGTGTTGAAGTTGTTTGAGTACATGTATACATAAATGTTTATCGTTGAAAGGAAATGCTTTGCACAAGTGTTTATGAGAATGTAAATAAACGTTGAGTTTATATACATAAAAGTGCTAATCAAAACCTTTTTCTTGTTTTTGTTTCCAGTTATCTATCATATAATTTAAATCGCTTTTGCAAAAACGTTTAAGTTCTTGGTCAAATGATACTCTTTTTCATAATACTTTGAAATTTGGGACGTTTCCGCCGTATTGGTTCGTGGCCGCGTCCTGAAGGGGAGTGGCGATAGCCGTAAGTGACGTCATACCAAATAATAACGGCGTACTTTGAAACAAAAAGGATTACCTGACAACATTTAGTTTTAGTCATTGACATAATTGGACGAATTTTGTTAGATATTCACTATTATTTGTCTTCATTTTTGTATTTTTGGACAAATTTAGATCAAGACTAACGTCTGTCACTGCAGTTACCAGCTCCATTCAGGACGCGGCCATAAACGACGATGGCGCAAACGTTTCAACTTACAAAGTATTACAAAAAGAGTATAATTTATCCAAGAACACAAGCGTTTTAGTAAAACTGTATGATAAATAGTTTGAAACATAAACAAGAAAAATGTTTAGTTTCATTTTAAAGTAAAATATGAAGGAGCAAACATTGTTGAAATTTACGGCATTCTTTTTTAACCGGCTCAGTAGATTAATTTAGTAATCCGAATTTGTATTACTCGCTAGGCCTCGATAGTCCATGCGCACGAGTACAAAAACTGGCGTGAACAAGGTGTAGCATTTGAACTACGAAGTGATTCCACTTACGAAGTCTCTAACAGAACTTTGGCCTCGGGCTTGTTACTGAAGAAGGTTATTATAGCATTATTGATTAGCTTTTGTCTTTATATTGATACTTTTTTGCGTTAAAGTTTTTGATATTTTGTGTGTTGATACCGTTACTGTTGTGTTAATATTTTTACTTTTGTGTTTTTATATACTGTCATTTTTGTGTTAATACTGTTATTTTTGTTAAGGCTGGACTTAACCTAAAAAAATGTATGAAGTAGAGTTTTTTCTTTTTGGGGGGGTGGGGATAATAAAAGCAAATATTCATATAGAACTTTATTGCTTATTGTCTTTTTCGTTTTTTAGTTCACAGTTAAATATTGCATGTGTAACTAACAATTAGGCTAAAGGTCCAAAAGGCGAATCCGGCGTATTTAAAGAGCCCATGAAGCAAAAAATGTTTTTACTTTTCTTAAGAGATCAACTCAAAAGTTTTAAAAACAGGAAGTCTCAAAGAGTTTGGATAAAATGCTTCTGAGTTATAGCCAGTTAAGTTTGCAGGCTTTGAGCTGATGACTGGCTAGCTCATTATGCATTCAAGGTATCAAGTTTTTTTCGTTTCTGTGACGTAATGTTGTTTGCAAACTGCAAAAGCGACATGAGAGAAATTAGCAAGTTTTGCTTGTATCTCGATACTGATTCACATGCAACACGGAATTGAAACTCACGCAGTTATAAGAAAACAACTTTTTATCTTTATTTAGAAATCTTTTTTTCAGGTTTGTACTATTTTAACTCGAATAAGTAAACCTTTTTCATTGATTGCTCCCATGTTATATATTTAACATTTAGACTACGAGCCCGAGTTTTCTACGAGCAAATAATCAACGAGGCGCAGCCGAGTTGACTATCGCTTGTAGAAAACGAGGGTGAGTAGTCTAATTGTTTTAGTATAAATTTACAATGTTCTCATTGCATAAAAATGTGGAGTAACGTTTAGGAAAAAAT
>JAOTRI020089711.1:0-15889 GCA_028564885.2 Zoanthus sanctaehelenae
TCTCATTTTCTCATGACCAAATGTCTTATTTTCTATTTGTTATGTAAGGAGAAGTTGAGTGTTGATAAGTGATTGGGTGTGAAAGGGTTAATTGAGATTGCACTCTAATCCCAAATGATGAAGCCATATTCAGATCAATTGCCTTTGAAGCTCTTCTATACTACACTCACAATAAAAAACGGATATTCCAAAAGTTATACATGAAACTAGGAATATTCCATAGCCTAACTAAAATCAGCCTAAAAACAATAATCTCATAAAAAGGGAGGTATGACGGACATTTTCAAAATTAACATTTAAAAATCAGTTGCTGCCGTATGCTTTTAAATGCAGATCAACCAATCTACATTATTCAAACCCTTAGAAACCTATTTATTAATTCATTAACTCTCAACTTCTAATTCAATTATTTTCATTTTGTTTATGAAAACAAAATGGCTCGGTTAAGATTTAGACGCTGTGTATGTGTTTCACTTGCCTTGGGTATTCTAATTTGCTTTTTGTACTGCTGCCGCTGGAAATCATTTCCGTGGAAAAATAACTCTGGTAAGTTAAAACTTCAGTTTCTCTCACACATCACACATATACACATACTTACTCAGCACCAATTATAAAGAGAACAAGCTTTACATTTATCAATTATAGAACTAATACTATGCATGTTTGACAAGTAACAAGTGCTTCCAGTCATTTGCAAATTCGGTCAAAGCAAGTGTTAAGTTGTAGATGATCAGTGTAATGTTCAGTGTTAATATAGGTAGCACTATTCAAAATTTGAAATCAATTATTAATTCGCTTTTTTGATGTTCTTGTGTAATAAAATACATTTATGATCACTAGGTAAAACATATTGCCACGAAATGAAAAAAGTGTGGATATCGATGTCTTTATTGGAGCCGAAGTGATGATGATCATATAAAACGTTATCTCAAAGTGAATAAAAGTTTATTTATGTGAAATGCTAAGGCTTTTGTATTTTTAAAAAGAGTAAAACTTTGTAAGAAAATCAATTGAATACATAGACCACCGAGATTATCAAGACTATCAAGTAATTAATACAAAGAGTGCTCAATTGCAACGTTATGGTGACACGAATTTTGTAAACTCAAATCCTACTCAAGCTTGAGTATTTTTCCCTCATACTTTATGGCTTTATATGATTGGTATTGTTCAAAATGCCATTCAAAGGCAGTTAACATTGCCTGTGCGTTTAAAATTACGAAAAAGTAGACTACATAGCTTCCATTCATGAATAATTTGCAATTTGCTCAGTTACGCAAACTTGAACATCAGTGATTTGTTTAACAAGCGTACGAAATCTGACCTTATAGGTCTAAAAATGCTATCTAGACCAAAAATTATGCTGGTCGCCGATTCGCTAAGATCTTTATTGTTTTAGGGTGCAAGTTCCTTTTTAAAATATCAGTTTAATTAATTTGTACTAGCTGCTTTTATACAATTATTTAGTTCGACAAGTAAACGAATCTGTTTGGTGCCGAGTTAATTCAACCTGTACGTATTGGTTTATCATAAAATGTTTCTTTAAAAACAAATAATCTTACTAAATATTTGTCTTTGTTAGGTGTAAAACTGAAATCACCAGGTTTTGCAAGATCTTATAACACTACTAGACTACCGGATGCTCCGTGTGGTTTTTTGAGAACCCGTGCGTGAAAAAAAATTAAAATAAAATTACACTCACTATCTCACAATTAAAAGAACCGAACAATGTCTTTTTTTAGCGAACTTTGTAAACTTAATGGTATTGTGTTTTCTACCATTTTACACGTACAAATATTGTCAGAAAGCTTTAAAGTTTTGAATAACTTGAAAGAAAACGTCTTTTCGCCGTTGAGATGGAAATTATATGATGCATGTTTTATTTTGCTTTTTTAAAAGAGTTAAATGGTTAGTTCTTAGCTTTTGCCAAAAAGTGGGCCGTTTCTATTTTAATTTATACTATTATATTTTTAACGCCTTCGATTTAGGTCCTTAACTGGATTTACTTGTGCAGTATAGATTATTCTCGAAACTTCTTTTATCTAATTCAAAATCTATATGAGTCATAGCTCAATTTAAGCACTCTTTATATACGAATGTAGTGAAAGTCATGATTTTCTGCTGTTTTTATGGTCGATAAAAGCAAATAAAAAAATTTAAAAAAATTCTGAGGAGGCCATATTTTGTGGGAGGGCGCGGACGCTAACCAATTTTTTTTGTTTTTATTTGGCCTAGTCTTGATGCGTTTTAATAGCGCTTTACAGGTCTTGCATATGATTAACTATCGCAGATATTAAGGCAAAGGGTAGTAAAGGGTACTATACTATAGACTTTTTGATTTACCACAGGTAGCCCAAGCTCACGATGAGTAATATATTTTAAGCATAGAGTAATTTAGTATAGAAATATAGAGAAAATGTATGGAGTTGTGAAAGTACTATATTTTTTCACTTTAATCCAAATTAAGAAAAACGCTCACCGTGTCCTTTTGTTGTTCTCAGTAATGCATTGAACAAGTTTCGGCGAATTCGGTTAAAATTTATTTGACGATTAAAGTGAAAAAAATTCAGTACTTTCAAAACTCCATACATTCTCTTTATATTTCTATACTAAGTTACTCTATGCTTGATATATTACTCATCATAAGATTGGGCTACCAGTGGATTGACAGAGAACGTGAAATGAATATTTGATTTTCCGAGAGACGTGATCTGGAGGTAGTCGTAAAACGTGATTATATTTTAATATAAAGCAACAAATAAAAAACTTCTTGAAACTTTCGGGAAGAAATCGATTACCAATACATAAAGGGACTATTATTTTGTCTTTTTTGTAGATCATAATTCAAACAAATCATTTTCTAATTTGCATTTGCCAGAACGTATTTTTAAAACTTGTATAATCATCCTGATTTTCAATGCAGTTTCACACTTACACGTGTTCTCTTTCGCAATTATTTTTTAAAATGATTAAGCACAAAAGGAACTAGATTAAATCTTACTATACGATCCGATTCAGTCCGAAGCGAGTACGAATTTTAAACCGGTGTACTTAATAAGTGGTTCTTTTCACTAGATTCTTAATTCCTTTTTCATTATTCTGGACTCCTTTGATAAGGTTCTAGATTCCCCTGACAAGATTCTGGATTCCCTCGACTAGCTTCTGGACTCCCTTGACTAGACTCTGGATTCACTTTATTACAGTTTGGATTCCCTTGACAAGGTTCTGGACTTACCTTGACTAGATTCTGAATTTCCTTGAATAGTTTCTGAATTCCCTTGACTAGATTCTGGATATACTTGACTAAGTTCTGGATATCCTTGATTACATTCTGGATTCCCTTTACTAGATTCTGAATTCCCTTGACTCCGTTCTGGATTCTCTTGACTAGGTTCTGGATATCCTTGACTAGATTCTTGATTCACTTGACTGGATTCTGGATTCCCTTCTCAAGATTCAGAGCTCCCTGACTAGATTCTGTATTTACTGGACAAAATTCTGGATACACTTGACACGACTCTGGATTCTGGATTTACATGAAAAAGCTTTTTATTCCCTTGACTAGATTCTGGACTCTCTTGACTAGATATTGGATTCATTTCACTTGGCTCCAAATTCCCTTGTGAAGATTCTGAATTCCTTTGATTAGATTCTAGGTTCTCTTGTGAAGGTTCTGAATTCCCTGACAAGATTTTTTGCATTCACTGGACAAGATTCTGTATTCCCTTGAAAGGATGCATTATTCACTGACTAGAAACAGTACTGTTTTGATTGGATTCTGCCTTAACCTAACTAAATCTCGTATTCCGGTCAATATAAGTATTCTTAATGTGTGTCTAATAGAAGATTATGTAATAGAAAATTTAATTATTTTCTGTATAGTATTTGAGTTGATACTGTTTTCCATACCACAGATTTTCATCGCCCTGAGGAAGAGAGCAACATATTTGACTTAATTATCATTGGATCTGGTCCGACTGCACTTGGCGCTGCGCAGAGATTTTTTGAATTGAGGAAACATTTGCATAACATTAAAATTCTTATCCTTGAACAAAGTGAAAAACCTGGCGGTCTTGCATCATCTGAAAGAGATAACAACGGTTTTCTTTGGGACATGGGGGGACACGTGGTTTTCTCACATTACGAATACTTTGATGCAACTCTAAATCGAGTAGTAAAAGATTGGAACATAAAAGAGAGAGCATCTTATGCCTTTATGAAAGGATCGGATGACGTTAGAAGGTTCATCCCCTACCCTGTTCAGAATAACATAGAGTGGATGGATAAACGGCATCAGAAAAATAGTCTGTCCGGACTTGAAGAAATTGTTGCAAACCCTATCAGTTCAAATCTTTCCAACTTTGATCAATGGCTACTTGCAAATTTTGGCACTGGACTTTGCGATTTGTTTATGAGAAAGTACAACAAAAAAATTTGGACATTAGATTCTACTGAAATGAACGCTATATGGGTAGGTGAAAGAGTAGCCGTTCCAAATCTGGATAAGATTAAGTTTAAGATTAAAGCGTTTGACAAAGGAGACCGAAAGGAGAAGTCTAATTGGGGACCAAATAATATTTTCAAATTTCCAAAGTACAACGGTACAGGGAATATATGGCAATCTGTAGCCAATAATCTTCCTCGAAAGTGGTTTCAGTTTCATCATAAAGTGGTAGGAATTGAACTTGGTTTAAAATCTCTTAAGGTAGAAAATGGTGAAAATAAAGGATCCATAAGGGATTACACTTATAATTTTTTAATATCAACAGCTCCACTCGACTTGCTTCTCCAGATGGTAAACCAGAACAAAGGATCTAAAGTGGAGTATTACAAAGAACTAACTTCTCAATTAGCTTTCACCCACACTCACATTATAGGAATTGGTTTAACTGGGAATCCTACTCCAACACTCTCGCAAATGTCCTGGATATACTTTCCCGATTCCGACTCACCGTTCTACCGCATAACTGTTTTCTCTAGTTATTCGGAACATCATGTTCCGAAACCCGGGTCACAATGGTCACTTATGTGTGAGGCCGCCGAACCAAACTATCACACCAATCCTGAATACTGGACAAAGGACAATTTAATCGATGCAACAATTGACGCTTTGAATCGTTATGGATTCATTAACCCAGATGCGATAGTTTCTAAATACCATCGGAGACTAGAGCATGGGTACCCCATACCTTCTCTCAAAAGGGAAACAATTCTTCAGCAAGTCCAACCGTGGCTGGAGTCGCAAGGCGTCTTCTCTCGGGGTCGTTTTGGAGGTTGGCGTTATGAAGTTTCCAATCAAGATCATTCCTTTATGCAGGGTGTCGAGATTGTTGATAGGATTTTCAGGGGAGTTCCGGAAGAAACCTACAACAATCCGAACGTTGTAAACTCTAAAAGAAACACCGGTCGTTTTATTAGAGAAACTTTGTTAGACTACCAAATTGTCGTTGCCCATTACAACGAGGATCTTCATTGGTTGACTCCAGTAGCCAATAGGAGTCATGTTTATCATAAGGGAACAGAGTTGCGACCCCCGGCTCTTCAACTCTACGCCTGGGACAAGTTACCTAATGTTGGCCGCGAAAGTCACACCTACCTTCATCACATTATCAACAACTATAACGCGTTACCAAAAGTAACTCTTTTTGTTCAGGGTGAAGGATTATCAAATGCAAGACACTGTTTTAGTTCTTTAGATGAAATGCTTAGTAAAGCCTACAACAACATCAGTTGCAAAGTTTCAAGAACTATTAAGTCTGAAGGTTGGGGAAGAATTCGCCACACAGGTAAATGGCGCGAAGAGAAACTTCGTGGAGAAATGAGACCAGCAAGGTTCTCATTCGGGAGGTTTTTTAAAGAAATCTTCAAATTTCCACATCCGTTGGAGATCCCTGTTTGTTTAAAAGGATGTATTGCTGCTAGAAAGAATATGATTAGAAAGCATCCAATTGAGTTTTACAAAAAAGCCATATCGTTTATTGATGACCACGAGAATCCTGAAGAGGGACATTATTTTGAGCGATTTTGGGCCGTAATGTTTTCTGAATATCATGTTTTAGTTAACAGCCGGAGTAGATTGTGATCGTAAGGGCATGTTTGAATTAGCAATTTAAAGTTTATATGACATACGTTTTTTCCATTTAGTAACTTGATATGTTTATAAAATCAATGTAGTATCATATGTTTTTGGCCGTGAAATTCCTAAATTTTGTTCAAACGTGTCTCGTGGACTGGAGTCTAATTGACTTCCTGTGACTTAAAGTTGTTTACCTTGTTCAACAACAAAGTGCTTGGCCAAGTCTATTTTACTTGCTAGTGCCGTTGGGTGCTCCAGCAATACATCTTCTTCCACCTTTCTTCCTAACCTGCTATATGGCCATGTTGAACTAGTGTTTCGGATAAAACTTGACGTCACGGCCGCGCGATGCCAGTGGACATCTTTTTCGCTCAAAACGCGTATTTCAAAAGACGAAATCCTGTTAATAAGATAACATACCGTGTAAACAAAGAAGAATTCGTATATTTGACATATTAAAATACAAGAAACACTTTAATTCTCAATAAATCAATCTATGAAGATCCAATTATCAAGGTGCCCTTTGTTAAGCGATAACATTTAAACCCGGCTGAATTCTCGCATTCTTTCTTGGAAAAAAAGAAGAAAAAAACGTTGTACCTTTATGATTTAATTCCCAGCGCGCTCCCTCTGATCAAATAGATATCTGAATAGACATAAATATAATGCAGTTGAAAAAAAAAATAGCAAAGCGGTTACTGTTCATCAGCAGGATGCCCAAATTGTTAGAAAATCTACAAATTGCCGTTTCAGCTCCATTAAATCTTGTACCAACTGAAGAACAATTTAGGTTGAGCCACTCATTAAGTGAGCACAGCAACTGAACAACGTTAGTAAAAATAGACTTTTGCATGAAATCTCGTCCTCTCCACAACGAGTTTGCCTGAAAAAGTGCACGCGCGCTTGAAATCTTGTCCTCGTTTTCTTCCTAGTCCTCGGATCTAAAGGTCTCTAACAACAAAAACAACAAGTATGCGCGTGAATTAAAAACAAATTCATAATCAATAGAGTGCGCGTGATATTTGTCTTTGCCGAAATTCGACTCCTCAAGAAGGATCCATGGGGCAACTGTCTTCTATTTCACCAAACAGCATCAGACACCCCTGATACATTTAAATCAAGAATTAAAACATTTCTATTTACAGGCGCTTAGGCAGGGAAAGTGCATCGGGTGCAAGTGATTCATCTCCCCCCCACCCCCACCCCCTTCCATTCTCCCTTCTGCTCAGTTAGATCAGATACGGCAAGATAAGATTTTGTATCTGCAAGGTTTTTTGTGCGGATACAGTAAGCGTCCACCCGTATCCGCCGTCTATAGGCTTGGTGTCTCCGCAGTGGATCTCGGGATATTTCTATATCCATCAGAGTGGAGTAGAAATTTTGTCCCCGGATACGTGTTGGATACATGTGGACGCTTATATATATATATACGTGTGGACGTTGATATTTTTGTATCCGGATAGAAAAAAATTTACGGATACTAAAGTCGGAGACTCTAATGCGTAACCAATGAACGTCTTCCTTTCATACGTTCTCACTTTATGAAGAAGAATATTCCTGTCTTCAAAAGTTCTGCAAAAACTACACAAAATCCTTTTTTTAAAAAAATGTATTATCTTGAATCTACTTGAATGACGGTTCCAAACGCTAGTCTATTTTATTGAGTCTCTTTCAGTTCCTCTGTTTGAGAGAAAGATCTAACAGACAAAACCAAACGGTAAGACTAAGAGAAATTAAACTTATGAACAGAGACTTACATTCGAGCAGTTTCAAGATTCAAAAAGTAGCATTTTATAAGGATTTCTTTTAGTTTTATTAGCACCTCCAAAACAAGGTGGGAATTTATAGGAAAGAAAAAAACGTTTATCCTGTACAATCGCCCTAATATATATAATACAATGATTTACTGAGCAGAATCATTTTTTCACGTGATAAACAGATGTTTATTGAAGTTTTTTTTTTATGCGGGAGTTTGAATATTGAAATTGGAAGTTTGAACATAGAATATCTGTTTAATTTGGAAATATTCCGTTTCTTCCCCGAGATTAACGCTTACAAGACAAAGTTTTCTTCAGTTGTTTTCTATAGTGCCTACTCACAACGATGTAAACGAAAGGAATAACAACATTTTTCAAGTATTGAAAGTATATTCCCATCACAGCCAAATCATGCGAAAACTCTTTCAAAGATCTTTGAATAACCCAAACAACGGAACTCGTAACTAAACAACTGTAGGACAGGCTTAATACAAGCAAAAGAATCTTTAAAGTTTTAGCTTCCTCTGCGTATAAACTTTTTTGGTTTTGATATTGCATCTGCGTACATGGAGCTATCGACGATTTTAACTTGTGGATAAAGTAATTGGTTTTTAAATAAAATCCCACAGTTAGTGTTGTGAATGGTGCGAGAACGAGGAACGCGTAAACAATAGCTCCAATGTAGGGCTTCTTCAAATAAAAACAGTTGACACCAGAAAGATTGTACTGTGTGAGCGGTATTAGAGCGACATATATCGTTATTGAAAACAAAAAACCAACAACCCAAGAAAATACTATCATCTTTGATGTTCGCGTTTTGGAAAAAGCGCGTGGGTATTTTGTTGGTTTGGCCACAAGATAGAAACGGTTTGCCGCCATTAAGGCCATGGAGCACAGAGACACGATAGATAGAAGAGTAACAACGGCAGCATGTGAAGTGCAGAAAAATTTGTTTGCTGTTGCCTCGTAAGATATCAGCGTTGCTGTTGTTACAGGCATGGCTACCAGTGCACAGCAGATATCCACAACGGCCAAATTCAATACAAAGTAATTGAAAGAATTTTGAAGACGTGTGTTGAAGTAAATTGTCCTTAGAACAACACCATTGCCCAAGAGAGATATCAGGCATAGCAAAACTATAAAAAACGCTTCCACGATGTGTCCCAGAAGATCATGTTTATGTTCTTCTTCATGTTCGTGACTGTGATGGCCATCCATTGCTGATTTGTTGGGTATTCGTTGATGTTTCGGTCTCCTGTCTCAGCTCTAGATATCTAGAAATTGCCTTCAACAGCTAGTTAATAACCTTTTAGAATGATTTTTGTTGCCATGACGATCAAAGACGAATCATCATCAATTGCGTCAAGAAAAGCTTTCAGACCAATCCGATAAAATCTGCTTTGCATGGTGAAATATAAAAAAATCTTTGTGTTTTAGGGAAATATAAAGCTATATAAAGACGAGTTCTAGACGTTCATACAATGCACAAATTTAATAATTGTATTTAGCGAAAATGTAATTAAGTTTACGTAATTAAGCACACTTATTGGAGAGCTTTAACCCATTTATACTTTTATTGCGACGAATTTTTGATATCCCGAAAGGAGTCTAATGAAATTACATTAAGGTTTACCAACTTACATTTGCTAGACTACTTTCGTTGAGAGAGAGTAGATTTATTTTTTAAAATACATATTCCATTTGGAATGCCAAGGAAGTGACTTATAGCTAAAGTTTTTTTTCAAACTAACAAATCAAGTATATGACTGTTTTTCAATTGCAGTACAGAAAACCTGACAACTATGTCAAGACTAAAGAACATAACAACCAATTTTGAATATAACATTTGCATGTCAATAACGAAACTCTAAACATAAAAAGCACATAAGGAAGAAAAAACTTGAAAAACTTGAAAACAATTTGCTTTTCTCCTGAATGACACTTGAGCCAGTTTTTTTTTTATTGCGACACTGAATAATATGGAACTTAATTCACACGTCTAATAATGAGTTTTGCACGCAATGCTGGTTTCATTAGGTCCAGAAATCCTTATTTTCTTTTGAAAACTAGTAACTGAAAAATACCTCCCTTAAACTTTGTTCACCGACTGCTGATTCTGAAACCAACAATCTCTCTATCGTTTATATAACATTTCCGCGCTCTTCAGTTTCGTGTGATTTATGTGTTCATAACGAGTGACCTAATTTAACTTTGCCTTGCCAAGCTAAAGCTATGAATGCACAGACCTCGCATACGTCAACAAATTACATGCTTGTTTTTTTTTATAAGAACAACTTTATAAAAACACCCAGACTAAGGTTTGTCCAAAAATTAAGAACAAGCTATAATAACAAGTATCAGGATGAAACTTTGATCAGACAAGTTTAAGAATTTTATTTAATCCTTGTACAAACTTTGAGGTTTAAATACTAGAAGTTCATGCTAAACTAAATTACTAACCGTTCTTTTCATTTTTTAAAAGCAGCCGAAAACGGTAACAAGAACTTGAATGCTCCTATACGTTGCATACATGTATGATACTGTACAATGTACTGCAGTAAATTTAGTCCTTCAAGATTATCTCGATACCATCAGTGTCTGAGTCCTTTTTATGATAATTCACTCACCACTGTTTGGAAAATTTAAGAACAGCCCAGCTTCAGCCGAAAGTTACAGGTTCTTATAAAAAAGTGTGTACTTTTAAAGATTCAGGTCTAAGGGAAGCCTCACATATCGATTTTGCCCACACGAAACGTCAATTTTACTACTTTGTGGGGAGACGAGTGGTCGTTGATATCTTGCCTGAAACTCACATATAATCAAGTATTCTTCACAGCGAGCCAAGTAATCGATCAAATCGATGAAATCAGCCGCAAGCTCATTCGTTTCTGTTGAGCTCGCGGTCACTCCTGACAGCTGACGTAACCTTTTTTTCTCCAGAACGTGTTCTATATTTTGTTGCTTCTTGTATTCGGTCATATATATGTTATATGTTGTACGATTACTGTTTTTTAAGACTCGCAGAAATTTGAGCGAAATCAAATAGTTATTGAAGCAATATGATGAAATTGACTTTGGTGGAAACTTAATCGAAGACATTTTAAATAAAGTCATAGAACGTATTCTCTGTTAACCTTAAAAACTTTTACAATGTTTTCAGATTACAAAAATATTGATAAATATTTTTGAGTTTCTAAGGGGGGTGGGGGAGGTCTCTAGGGATACGTACAATTGACGTTTCTTGTGGCAAAATCGATATGTGGGCTTCCCTTACAGTACTCGTGAAAAACGTGATTTTTAACAATGCGCAGTAAAACTTAGATTTTTTCTTTAGTTATTTTTTCATATGATTTTTGTGTAATGACCACTCTTCTATTCATTGTGAAAGTTCTCTTTCAATTTACAAACAAAATTATTAAAAGAAAATTTTAAGCAAATAAAAAGAAAATAAATATGTTTCTATGGTCACTGACTTTACTACTAGCAATGTCAAGTCGTTCATTGTTTAAATTCAGTTGCCACAATCCTTTATAGGTTTTAGCCAAAATTAGCGTTTTTAAGGTTAAACCGTATGACACAAATAAGTTGTTATCTTTCATAAAAACAACTTGTTTGTCGAACATGCCTGTATTGCAAAAAAGAGAAGATTTATTTTCTTCGAGCATAAGCAGCTACTTGCTGTGAGTTAATATACGTTTGATGAACAAAAACGTTTGGAAATCCTTCTCTTACAACAACTGTGTGGTTGGTAAAACTGCTTCATTCGGTTGATAGTTGTCTTTATTCGCGTTGAATGATTCTGACTTAATACAAGGTACGTACTACTCGAAGAAATCCCTGCGATTTAAATATTTCGTCAAAAATAATCAACACATGAATATTATAATTAAGCAAATAAAATTTACACTTGTGTTAATATTTCTGCCAAAAATGTCTCGCAGAACAGTCCTGTTGTCATACAGTTCATCTAACAAGTGGAGCTCTTACCAAGCTCGGGGGCACCCGGGCCTTGAATCCATTTTGCTGGGAATGAACAGTAGAACACGGAAATCTTGTGAGTTTCTTCCTTGCCTCATTGTGGTTCTTATGCTGTTTTTTTTCGCTAGTTTTGCTGTCACTGCCGTTTGGACAGGACTACCGAATTATAGTCACCTTCGATGGCCCGCGATTGGTTTGTGGATTATAACAGCTATTTTGTTACTTCTTGCCAGTGGGATAAAGTACATGAATGGGTCAGGTTCTCTTAGGAGAAAACTAGGAAGACACTCCTTTGCTAACGGTAAACGTTTCGTTGTCATAAATGAGAATAAGCCGGGGAAAAACCAAATGAATGAGTTGGACGACTCAGTTTTTTATCCAACAGTTAATGAACGAAAGCAAAAACAACCAAAAAAGATGACGAGCTCACCGAGTTTGTACGAGGAAACAATTTCATTAGATACATTTGAAAGAGATTTCAAAGGTCTCACGAAAAATAAACTCAAACTTTGCCAAACGGCTTGCTTATCTGGCAATGCATATGAAAAGCGTGAAGTCTCAACAGTATTGAATGAATGCAGACCATCGACTAGTAGGCTTTCGACAGAACTATTACAAAATCATCCTTCCAGGAAATTAAGAAAGGAGGACGTTGTAGATTATGAAAAAAGAGCTATTACAAAGAAAGCTCGCTATCAGGATGTAAGATGGAATCGAAACCAAGCGGATTCACAAACATTTGTACTCGAAGTTTAGTCACTTGCGGCGTAATTTAGCCTGTTGTATCAAGAATATCCGTTCTTTCATAAATGAATACTTGTTAAAAATCTCCCCAGCATGAATGAATATATTTTTTGCTTAAATTGATATATATTTTGCCATGTGGTTAAACAAGGTTTTGCGAAGTATAAATAGATTACTGCCATGCAAGTTTAAACATTCATGTTTGTAAAAAGTACAAATTATATATTTTCGTACAAAACACTCCAGAAAATATTTACTGCAAGTGTGAAAAGCAATTATTCGGTATGAATTATAATCATGCCATCTGCCTGTGGGTGCATGGGTAAAAATTGACAAATTTGATTTCCTGTTTAATCACAATTTAACAGTTTCTTCAAATTAAATGTGATTGGTGCATACACTACTGCATTGTTGTATTCGGACAGTGCCAGCAAACAGTTGGCTATAATCGGCAACCTGTAATTGGACAATTTTTTGTGCCACTCATCTCGAAAATTACTTTCGGCAAAATGCAAAAATCACAACACACGGCTCTTTTTTATAAGAACCAGTAACTTTTTTCGACGCTATTTTGTATTGTGTTACTAAGTTAAGCCTTTCATTCCCAGTTGAATTATTAAATTCTCCCAACTTTTCATTGAACAAGTCTGGGAGAATTTAACCTTAAATCTTCAGTAGTTTGCCTTCTTTTTAATCAATTTTTATTTTCTCATTACCAAATGTCTGATTTTGTATTTTTTATGTAAGGAGAAGTTGAGTTTTGATAACTGACTGGGAGTGAAATGGTTAAGTTAGTAGTTTTAATGAACTATCTACATAAAACATTTTCATATATATTCGATTCGGAGCCTCAGCCTGAGATTGTTCATAATTTCACCCCACTGTCCTTATAAAAAAGCAGGTAGATTATAATTGCTATATATATAGCAGCTAAAAACAACTTACAATACTCAAAACAAAAGGCATGCAATATGTATATATCTCAATATCTAACCATAGAAAGTGCTTGATAAACTGAAAAAATACTCTCAAATCCCTGCGTAAATGAAAACGAAAAGAGATAGGCTTAACTGACCTCGTGATAAAACGCATAAAAAGAAAATAAATCGTTTTTTTCATCGCTTAAGTCATGAAAAAATTACTACAAAGGACTTGGCACTACTTAACACAGAATGTTATACAAAACTCAAATAACATTATATATTCCTTTATCGCCATGCGAAGTAGACGTGAGTTATAGTGGTAGATACAAAAGTTAAACAATACTTGACAACGGATGTGACAGGAGTTTGAGTCGATTTTGTACTCGGGAAGTTATGAGCAATCTCTTTTTAAATACATGGGAATTGCTAATAATTTTTTAAATTAACTTGAACCAAATTTTAATAAACAAAATAAATAACTGTATATTCATATAAACAGAAGCTGAAAATCAGTCTCTCACTGGAACAATATCACAAAAGTACGACGTTTCAGACGTCTCGCACGGCCTTCTTCAACTAGTTCAAGTTTCTGTCGGTCGGCTGGAACAACGCAAGTGTCACGTGATAACTGACCCGGCACCTCCTGTAAAACCCGGTCCCGACATGTGCGATAACACAAACCGCAGACCACCTTTCTTTTTGAGCGAAGGACCCTTAACTCTTTCCCACACAGCCTCCTTGATACCTCGTCTTGACCAATTTTCTTCTTTGTCCAGAACTTTCACATTACCTAGAAAGAATTAAGAGAAAAATATCATATATAAGCCCTTGGTGGGATTCGAGCCCCACATCTTCGGTTTACTAGACCGACGTGTTAACCACTACACCGCAAGGACCAACCACGCTGGCAACGCAGCCGGACAATGTTATATAATGTGTAGGGGTTCGAATCCCGCTAAGGGCTTACATGTACATATGATATTTTTCTCTTAAATCTTTCTATATATATCAACACACCGAACGCATTCCAATTACATTTTTCACATTACCTAGATTGAATGTGTGGCCCGAGCTTCTTAAATGATTATAAACCGCCTAATTCTGTGCTTCTATAGTACTTGGCCTTTTGTGTTTCCCCAACGTACGTCTCATGCTGCTCCGCACTTGATTCTGTATACAACATGGGAAAAGATCTTTTTCAGAGCAACGGAAACGCTTGCTTCGCAGGCTACAAACTCCCGACACCCAATTAATGTAGTAAAGGTATCCGGAAAGAAGCGCATAGATAAAAAAGGGAAGAGTTCGAGGCATAGTAAGAAGGAAAATACCCCCGGTGAGTAGAGAAAGAGCAGAAAAGATGGTTAAGGTCTGCCCACGCATCTGTGGAAGCTTTGAGGCTCTCTCCATTTCTAGCTCAGTGAGCGCCGGTAATCGATTGTCTCATCAGAGAGCTTCCACAGTATGTCACGGTTTTACAAGATGTTGTTGCTGCATGCATGCTTGTGAAGAAAGGAAATTGGAGTGAAATAATACGCTTGCCAATTAACCTCCTAGTTGGTCCTCAGCCGTGAAGAAAATGTTATCTGTATAGCTATCTGCTGTTGCGGAGAGGATTTCCAGTATCGAGGCACTTTCTTTCAATGATTAGCAAGGCAATGCCCTTGCCGATTATAAACAAGCATGTCTTATGCTTCAATATAACAATTCAATTGCCTCGAGCCCTCGAGCCTAGCTAGGTCCAAATCCGCTTGTGACCTTAGTAAAAATAGTATGGATCCGCCCCAATGTAAATACTACCACAGTTGTTAAGATCCAAAAACAATTTTTCGGTAGTTAATAGTTTTGACCTGCTCTTTTTATTTGTGGCGTTTTAACATTGACTAAAACAAGTGTGGAAAAGGTCTAGCTATTTGTAGTGAAAGTCCGGTCAGTCTTCCAAAGCGCCGAGGGTCAAGGAAAATGTTTGGACTCTGGGAATGAGAATGCTGCTGGTCAAGAGTGGGCTCACATTATACCAAGCACGCGTCTTTTATTTCTCAAAATGGCGGCTGGAGTTGGTGAGTTCTACTTGAGATACTATGTTGGTCATAAAGGGAAATTCGGACACGAGTTCCTAGAGTTTGAGTTCCGCCCTGATGGTAAATTAATATCTGAACAGACATAATTAGAGTGCTTTTGAAAAAACAAAACTTTTACTTTTCGTCATCAGAATGCCTAAATTTTGTCCAATTCTACAATTGGTTTCTATACTTTTTATGTATTTAACAATTATTCCTCGAGCCCGAATGGGCTCTGAGTTAATAGCCCATAAGGCCGAAGGCCTCATGGGCTATTCGAGAGGAATAATTGTTTTAGTAAAATCCAACTAGTTGATCAAAAAATATCGAGGACAAAACATCTTTCGCTAGTTG
>JAOTRI020089722.1:0-15888 GCA_028564885.2 Zoanthus sanctaehelenae
TTCCACAAAAAGCTCGAAAATTAAGTCTTTGAAAATTGCTAACTTTGCAACCAATGGGCCGATTTCAATAATTTATGCACCAAAATTTTTCTAAAATCATGCTTAATCCATTTTAACAGCTTTTGAAACCATGCTGTCAACTTCAAAAATCCGTTGACCTCCCTACTAGTAGAGCACCCAATAAGGACATTAGACAAAAAGCAATTCATGTAGTTCTATGTGAAACTTTATTTGTTCTTGCTTTTGCTAATATAATCATAAGCCTGCATGTAAAGAAAGCGTTACAGACTTTTTTGGATGTTCCTCAGGTCTTAGTAAAAAAAAAGGTCAAAAACGACTGATTGTAACTATACTTGAACATAAATACAACCACTTCGAGATCTATGTTTGTATGCTTGAATAACAGACTGGAATGCTGTAAAATATAGATCGGAATGCTCGTCCAAATTAGAAAAGGTTATAGGTGCAAGTTATGTTTTGTGGTACAAAAGACTTATGGCGGATGATTGATTTTGGAAAGCGTACCTATTTAGCGTTAGTTTTAGTTCCAAAACAGTTTTTCTTCAAAACAACTTCCAAATCTTTTTTTTGAGAAGCTCAAACGGACCTGTTTATATAGAATCTCTTATCCATAGAAACACTTATGTTACCTACTCGGGTTGGCTTGTGAAACAAATGCATTGCGCATTTCCTAATGAATCCTTGTCTAACGTGACGGTAACCAAAACCACAATGCTTAAAACTGATCTTGTTTAGACGTTTGGAAGAGGGCTATCTCAGGTAATCCCAGACCCATAGCAATCACTATTGTCTTCTCGAATAATTTTCCAAAGCTAATGATATGCTTGATATTCGAATCCTTTTTGCAGTATACACAGAATAGGTTATAACAGTCTTCAGACGAAGTCTGTAGATATTAGCTGAAAGGTTTCAAAACAAATTGGAATGCCTTTGAAGTATCACGAATATGTTTTTCAGTTTATCAACTACATAAAAATCGATATAAATTTTCTTGCTAGTGTTTAGGCTTTCAACCAGTTAGGTTTGTATTTTTTTTCGTTTGAGAATTGAAAATATACCAGTTAAGAAAAAATGTAAAATATAAAATGAATAATTGCCAATATATAGTTTTAGTAGTGTAGTGTCATCTTTTCGCACCCATTAAAAACATGATAAATTAATCAACTCATGGTAGCATTTTGTCAACATTTGACATTTTCAAAAGTTTTGATTTATAAATCAAGACACCGTAGATCTTAAATTATTCGTGAGCATTATATTTGAAAAACATGCGGAAAA
Source organism: Zoanthus sanctaehelenae (assembly GCA_028564885.2). NCBI lineage: Eukaryota > Metazoa > Cnidaria > Anthozoa > Zoantharia > Zoanthidae > Zoanthus > Zoanthus sanctaehelenae. The sequence continues at coordinate 1,300 of JAOTRI020089722.1, forward strand.
AGTTCCACGCAGATGTTTTGTAGCTTAAAAATTATATCAACATTTACAACTCGCACCCTTCTGCCAACAAGTAAATATATGAATAAATTAAAAACTGGAAGATTATCAAAATTTTATCAACAAAGTGTATGGGTAGAAAACGAGGCGATTTGACATTTGCAAATGTCAATAATATATCCAATGCAATCAATGATTATCTAATGTTTAGTATATATTGTTCTAGAGCGTCTAACTAAAGGAACAATTTTTATGGGCGATTATTCAAGTCTATATTCAACAATTTTGCCGACAATAAAAATTTAAAGGGAAAAACAAATTAGTTAAAAAAAAACTTCTAAGTGGCTATCATTTAGAATGCACATTTTAAGTATGAGCAATTAAAACTTAAATTCTAAACTACTTGAAAACCGCAGGGAAGTCGAATTATAAATAAGACTAAATATCTTATTTTCTTCTCTTTTTGTGTTGTACATTCGAACTATGATTTTTCCAAAAGATTAAAACTTATCAAAACAGCTCAAAACTTAAGTTCTAAGTTTTTTTTATAAGAATATTTGAAGCTAGCTGGAACGAGGTCTCTAAACAAACAGCACTTTAGGAAACTGACCAATTAAGATCTTGTTCATTGCTCCTTCTCTACAAAACCGGGGAAAGTTCTGAATACTTCTCCTTTAAGGCATGTTGGAGATCCAATGTACTATTTGTAAAGCATCTGCCTAGCTTAGAAACCACAAAGATATCTTGTTTAGGTTATACATTTATAGCGTATTGTTACAAAAGATATCAACGAATAACTGCTGTATAAATTTAGCCTACAAAATCGGAAGTGTTGTTGCTTCATTGGAGAGCGTGCGTATTTTGTTGAATCAAAACACTTGAGATAATCAGACGTGCTACGTTATTTTCTATTAAAGTGCAGTTCTCAACCTGCCAAAGCATGTTCCTTACCTAACGTACACGGATAATATAATAATTGCGTATCAAACCAAATTCTACGACTGTAGATTTTAGACAGATCTTCCATGATGAAGTGAAATATCGTCTGCAAAAAATACGGTGTTAAAAAAAATAATGTGACTGATTGACGGGGTTTTTGCATATAGCAAGTTACGAAAACCGATCAGTATTTTCATCGTATAACCTAAGTACTGTAAGAGAACGAAACTTTTCCAGCGTAGGAAGAAGAACAGGCGACGACAGAAAGTCTGCAATGCGCGCTAATTAAAGTTGCATGAAGAGCCTCTAGTGACATAAATTGCTTTAATTAATAACAAAAATAACTTAAGTACGAAAACAATGAAACCTAGGAATCAATATCCAATATAGGTTTGATAGTAAATTTCTAATTTTGCGTGTTTATTCCCTTATTGCTGTGTTAACTTTTACTAGGAAAACAGCGATGAAAATATTGGACAGAATTACTTGAGTACTCGGAATTCTTTTTAAAAGTGTTTAAGTGTGTAAAAAGTTCATTATTTCTTTAAATACCAAGAACTCAATTTATCCTAAGTGGAAATGAAAGAAAACAATTATCTAATGAAACGTATGGAAAAAGTGATGCGTTTGGGGTTTTGCGTTTCATAAGAATACTGATTTTGTTTGTTTTTTGGCAAAACATGAATTCTTACTTGGAGCAAATTAAACAATTGCTTTTCAAAACATTTTTTTACTCTATTTAACTTTTGTAGGTCCTGAAATTCTATTCTCTTCTTTGAATGAGATAATAAGTTTTGCAAAATTGGTGTAAATTTAGTTTTACTTTGCGAGATCGGCCACGTTTGGGGCAAATTACCAATATATCATTGTCTTATTGAGAATAAGCTATTTCATAATTGGGTTTTGTTCTAATCACAGCAAAAAGGCTCGAGGAGACACAGAAAAACGTTAGGTTTCCAAGTATACAACAGTTCGAAATTTAAGATTCATTCACATTTAAATTTGTCGGAGACAACATGTTTTCAATGAAGACGCGATGATTATCTATTATTAAACCTGCAACGTATAGAAAGAAAATGTATATCGACTTAATACGCATGACTACGGAGAAACGGTATTTGTATGGTATTTAAATGCCTGGGGGTTGGCAAAAAAAGGTTATTCTATTTTGCAAAAAATTTGTAGTATTGCGTGAATACTGATTTCACAGTTTAGGCCTTATGGTTATTATTCGACAACTATCGGCTGCTGAGCTTAAAACGCTATAGTTTTAAAAACATACAAAGATTCATGAATCATGGGGCGTTGTGGGTTAATTTTCCAATCGGTTCTAAACTAGGAACGATAATGTAAGAGAATTTAGTCTATATTGCTAACTAACAGCTATGCGGAGATATTTAACCGACTTAATAGGTACGGCACATTAACAAATCACAGCGCCATCTTACTTCATCTTGCATGCTATTTTATGTATAATGTGAACAAAATCTATCTGTAGGACACGCAAACTGTGATTACAAAAGAATTAATTTTAATTAATTGCGATTGTTTATCTGACCCCTAGGGATGTTTGTCCGTGTAAAATATATACAAAGGTCTCCTTTTCTAAACCGGATGAATGCAAGTTTTCTTTGTCAAAGACCAGAAAAAGTCAAATATAGAAAACTAATTCTAAACACTAAAAGTAGCAACCTTTATTCAATAATTTCTGATCAGTTGTGTAAGGTTAAGACTTTGTAATTAAGAAAAGGGTAGAAACCGTTTACCCAAGACTTTAAACGTTTAATTTCAATCACAACTATCCCAAGTTTAAAGCTGTAATGTCAACGCATTGTCAATCGTGTTCCAAAATGCCAATTATATATAGCGTTTATTGGTATGAACTTTATGAATACCCTTACATCATTTCCACCTTATATTTGTAAAAGCAGTTTCTTCAATAAAAATGTGACTTGTTTATCCAATAACGATATATAACAAATAGCTCATCAGATTAACTCTGTATTCAAAACTCGCGTTCTTCAAACACCAAATGCATGTGATACCTACTCATTAGATTAAGAAAATGTCGTATACAAATTTAATTTTGTGTCATGGTATAAAACCTAAAGACTACCTTATTTGATTCATGCATAATTTAATCCCATAGTTGATTAGTCGACAATAGATACCATAAAGTTTCGACAAAGAAAAATTATCATCGGAGATTCGTTTAATTCAACAACAATTTAATAATCAATTCGTATCTATAAAACATCAGGAAAATAACGCCAACAAGCCAAAACCCATTTCACGTTAATTTTTAAATTTATTATATATACTTCAGTAAGTCTCTTGCTATGAAGTGGGGAATTTTCGTAAAAGGAATGGACGAGGTTCTTTAATTAATTTTGACACTTTTCTTTAAGCTTCTCTTTATAAATTTATCTTACATAAAGATCTTTATTTGTTTGTTTTTACTTAATTACCAAAACAAGTACCAACTTAGAATCTATCCAACTCCATAATTTCCTTTACGAGGGAGCGGAATTTGTTGACTAAGAACGTTTGCAATGTTAAATAAAAAATTCAATACGTGCTTTGTAAAACGACTGATAAAGCAAAACAAAAACTCGGAAAAAAATGCACACATGGCACTGTAAGAAGAGTAACTCTTACTCTAAGTACAATCGCTGAGTACAATTTTCTGCTTCCTAAAGGATATGAAAATTTAAGTACGACTTGATAATCGTTAGCCATAGACATACAAGAATGATTTAGTGTCCAGCTTTGCTAATATAAACAAACTAATCTTGAAAAGATTGACTTGCTTACCATAGGTAAAGACAAGAGCTAGAAAGGCAGGCGATATTGTACTTTAGACTAAAACTTATGCAACAAAAGTTGTCGAGACGGAACATAATTTTATGCCATTGTAAATCAAATGTAAATTTTGTTCTAGTGGGGGAAGGGGGGTGGTGTAAAAGAGACAGACGATATGGAAAAACATAAACTGATAAAGTTGGTTTATCTTATTTCTAAAGCAAATTTATTCTCTTCTGTGAAAGACGCTGCATAGCAATGAATTTTTTGTTTAGTTTCAGGTTAACTTTATTTCTCTATTTTGTTGATATGAAATTGTTGTGTATTGAGTTTCATTTCAGTATGTCTTAAGCCTACAGGCTACAGGAAATCTTTAGTATACATTGTGTAAGCTATACTTGTCTCACCTTCTTACAGAGAAAATTTTGCTAGTTTTGTTTTCCCAACTGCGCATCTTAAAAAAAATTAAGACCCTTTTATTTCCTCGACTGCATTTCATCCAGAACTAAGGACGTTCTGGACAATTTTTAACTGACTCTCTGCCACAACTCTACGCAGATTATGTATACACGAAAAAGCTATCAAGCTTTCCTTAGCTTTTCTTTTAAATACCAAATGACTATATATAGTTCTTTCCTTTTCACACAAAGATGAAAATTGAATCATCCCAACATAAAGGGAAATATTACACACATTTACAAAGGTTAACATCTATGACCTTCTTGAGCCACAGTCGACTGAACGTTGAAGAGAGAAATGGCTGCATAAGCACTTTTAATCTTTTTGCCGCTCAGACAATACGAATAAGATACGATACAAATAAAGGTATAAAATCGAGTTTCTGTAAACTATTAACTTAATGAAATTTCATAATATCGCCGTTTTTTCGATTGTTTAAGTATAAATTCTGTTATGTGTCATCCTTAGACGTCTATTTGCGTTTCTCATAAACTTTCTTTTAAAAGTAACCTAATTTAATTTTAAAAATCAACAATCTTTTTTTAACTTTTTTAAAAACTATTTCCTGAAAGATCTAAATATATTTTTGATTTTCCTATGAAATATGACATAACTATAAGCTATCTTTATACTATGTTCGTATTCGGAAACTGTGGTTTAAAGAAGTTTTTTTTGGCATTTTTTACAAAAAACGATTTTAGTTAAAACAAATAATTCCACGCAATGAGTTGGAGTCGAGGGTTTTTGCACGCAATTACTCCGTACTTGCGAAAGCAGTTTACGGAATCGTAATTGAGTTTTAAGCCCCATGTCCAACCCAATGCCTGCCTACCTATTAATGGATATATTATTTCTAATGGCAAGTAAGTAATTGTCTATTCAAATAATTTGAATCTAATAAACTCACGGGCGATTGACGAAATTGCGAAGTTGAAACTGACGGCAGACCTGCTTTCAAAGTGTACATAAAATGAGGGATTTAAGTAAACTTTAAAGAATAATTATTGTTGCCTTTTTTGCACATCATACTATATTTCGTGCTCGATAAACTTTAAAGGATTTTTGCGGAAGCATGTCTAGAATTTTTTTGTTGAAGTGTACCAATTATAAACGATATTGTGCAAATACAAACGGTTTAATTGTCTTATGCTCGCTCGTTTTCTTCTCAAATATATTTATCAAATGGACAGCGTCACAGACTAAACAAATAAAATGCAAAACAACTTTTTATTTCAACTAAAAAATGTTTCTAATGTAAATAGTCAGATTTTATTTCAATAAATGTTATCATATGACACAACAAAGCACAGTCATAGGTCAGGTTATGTACTAAACGACACGCACGCTATCTTGTTTACAGCCAATAGGATAACCTAAGTCTGAAAACTTTCGAAAACACCCCTTTTTTTAAAAAAAATAAACAAACTAGAATACAAAATGGTCCAAATTTTGATTTAATAATATAACTTAAATTTTTCATCGAAAATGTGTTTAAAACGACATCGTTCACGCTTGACTTAGAAACATCCAGCCCACAGTTACCATAGTACACGCAAAACGTAATTCAATTGTCTCGCCATAGTTTGCACGTCAAAAAAATATGCATATGAACCTAGAGGAAGTATAAATACTAAGAAATAAGCAATAATATCACATTAGCTCTTTCTCTTGCAAGTAGTAAGCAGTTAAGTCGCTGAATTGAGAGAAAAAAGATCATGGATGCTCTTTCATTTACAGGTATTTCTTTTGAAAATGTCTTCCATACTTGTATACTTGTAAAGGATTTCGATCTTGTAATCATAAACCTTAGAATATTATAGAATTTATAGTTTTTATAATTTGTTTCAAAACTTCTTGTTAAACAGAAAAGAATTAAGATTTTTTTTGTTTATTGACCTTAAAAATGATTTGCCAGGTTCTTTAGCCATCTCTGTCTTAAAATAAAAATATAGAAGATTACTTAAAGCTATCTCAATTTTTATTAAGGTAATAGTAACATTATTTCTAAAATTCTGATGCAATCTTTTGAATGTTTTCAAAACTTAATTAAATTTTCTGTAGTTTCAAAGTTTATGTTTATAACTTCTTGGCAATAATCTGGCATTTCTTAAAATTTCTAAACAAAACATTTTGATAATTATTCGGACAGAAATTTTAATCTGAGAACTAACAATTCAAAATGTTTGAATTTAACTGATCTTTCCCCAAGCTTTAAAACTGGTCCTTTTTGAATATGCTGACAACCTATCTTTTTAATAGTTTTGAATAAAATATTTATTCAGCTTTGGACTTAAAAGCAAGCAAATAAAATTTCAAGTTTATTTATTTCAGCTTTTTCTTTTTCAATAGGCCAAGGGAAGGTAAACCAGCTCGGTGGGGTTTTTATCAATGGACGGCCACTTCCCAGGGCGTTAAGGCTTAAAATCATCGAACTCGCGCATCTGGGAGTGCGACCTTGTGATATCAGTCGGCAATTGCGCGTCTCACATGGATGTGTTAGTAAAATCCTATGCAGATATCAGGAAACGGGGACCATCGATCCTGGTGCTACAGGTAGCAACAAACCACGAGAGGTAACCCCAGAACTAGAAAAGCAAATAGACAAATACAGAGAGGAGAACAGCGGGCTGTTCTCATGGGAGGTTCGAGATCGCCTATTAAAAGACAACATTTGCACAAAAGCCACTCTTCCTTCTTTGAGCGCCATTAGTCAAATCCTAAAGAACAAAATTGCAAAGGAAACAGCTGCGAGAAATCAATTTCCTTCGGAAGAGACATTGCCAAGAAAGAGGAAAAGCAGCGAGGACAGCGAGAAGTCGGATGATTCCTCATCCGATGTGAATGAAAGCCCCTACTCCATTTCCAGCATATTGAAAAAGCCACATCAGAGCAAAGAAGAGAGAAAAGAAGACAGCGACGTCGACGACGAAGAGGAAGAAGACAAGAAAGGAGAACCCTTAAGTCCGATCTCTCCTGGTGAGATTATCATTTACAGTAATTAACTCTAACTGTGTTCTGTGTCTAAGTTTATTTACCTATAAACAACTAAAATAATCTTGTTAGATTTCGAGAACATCTTCGAAGTGATAGAAGTCGCTTTTAGATATTAGCGTGATATAGAATTGCAGATATCTTTTGTTTATGGCAAATTTAATCCGTTGATTGAACAATCCGTTATGCGTGAAGTCACGGTCACCCATAGTTTACAAAACAATGTTTAATTCTGAACAGAGGTAACTTGGTCTTGCCATATATTCTTGATTTACATTAGATATGATTCTTGTTGCTAAGAATTAGATTCCAATATATAAGTTCAGTCATAAACATTTTGTTTTTCATATGTTATAATTAACTAGCTGATAACCACTTCATCGGTTGCTTTTCGCACTTCAAAACCAACTCAGTAAAAGGAATTCCTTATTGTAACCGATTCTTGAGTTACTGTCATCTTCACGTATAAAGGAACCATACGAAGCGATATCCTCACAATTTTTCCTACTAAAACAAGTTTGTCTTTAGAGACTTCTTTTTTGTTTATCGAGATTGTTGAATTATTCATGAATATTTACTGAGGAAAGGAAGATATGGTTCGTTTCACTCAATTAACTAAAGATGAAGGATTTTTACAATCAACTCAAACCACGTGAGTGGGCTCACAAAGCATATTTGCGTATTAGCCCGAGGACAATGGGAATGAGAAAAACTCTACAATTTGCGTCAGAGAATTCTAGCCTTGAAAACGGAGTCCCATATTAAATACCATTAGCATCTATTAATAGTTGAAAAGGGAAACCGCAAATTCCAACTTTAAAACGCGATTGTACAATTTGGTTAAAACCTTTGAAAAAATATTCAAATATAGGTTAGAACTAGGATAAATGGTACTCGATTTATTCCAAATATATCGCGTCTAAGCCCAAAAGAACAAAAAATTGTCAAAGAATAAAACCAGTGCTATATTACCAAAACAAATCTAATAAGTTAGATGCGTATTTGGCAATACATACGGCTTTAATAATATCGAGGTTCTTTGTATTGCAGTGCACCGCCTAAGCTTTGGGAGTGAGGTTTCTTCATTCCAAAGTTACCCTTACGGCAGCCTCGATAGTGACATGTTACTGGCCCGCAAACAGCGTCGAAGCCGAACTCGCTTCACAAGAGAACAGGTCGAACAACTTGAACGAGCCTTCCAGAAGACGCAGTACCCGGATGTGTATACGAGAGAAGAACTGGCGCAGAGGCTGGACCTCACGGAAGCTCGGGTACAGGTGTGTAAAGAACAATTTGTTTCTTTGCGACTAGTTTAAGAAAAAAGACTTTTAAGCTCTAATGAATGAGTTGAAAATACCGCGTTTTGGCATGTCTCCTTCCCCAGAATAACAAAATTATTCATTTTGCTGAGAATGAATATGAAGACATGCCAAAACATGTCAACCTTTTTTTACGCGGTATGGATATTCATTCTAAAGGTCTTATCGAATTTACTGATTAACCGTCCATCTACATAAACCTTTAAAATGTATATGAAAGCTAACTACCTTTTGGTTGGTACTGTTTTAAAAGCAATTAAGATTATACTTCATTACCATGTAAGTTATGCTGTGTACATACACCTTGTGTGGAGTCACTTATAGTCAAGTAAAATTACAGGATAGCATTGATTATAGAAAACTAAAACAAAAGTAAGTAATTTTTGTTCACAAACTAATTTTGTATTATTATTTGTTATCTTCTAAAGGTCTGGTTTTCAAACAGAAGAGCTCGTCTAAGAAAGCACGAGATGCAAGGCTCCTCACCTCCACCGAACAAGAAAACATGTCCGTCTGTCTGTACATGTCATCCGCCAGTTATGGCATTTCGCTACACACCTTACGTTACTCCAACGGGAAATATCTTCTATCCATCAATGTCAACATACTGAAATGTTGTGAAGACTTGAGACTTTGTAAAATATAGAAACATATTCATATGAAATAGTCAGATGCAGCTGGTTCGGTAATGAACCATTTTTCAAATGTTTCTCTGAAGGAGAAAAAGAGTATTCCTTTTTTTACTGGAACAAGTAAAATTTTCATCAAATCAAAAGTATATAAAGATTGTATGCAAGCCTATATGTGAGGTGAAGAAATAACTCTAAGAAGCATTGAGCTGTGCTCAAGGTCGTTTAAACAGTATTTAAAAAACGTTTAGCAGCAAAGCCAAATTTAATGAAAGATTTGATCGATCAAAACTTCACTAAGCCAACTTATTGCTCCAAAGTTTTAATGTAGCGATTTGTGCCTTGATAAATTTTTATTGAACTGAAAGAGAAAATGAAATACTCCTATAAGTTTTGTACAAGAAAACATTTTAACGCCAAACATTTTTGTAGAATGGGAACATTTTGTTAAAGATATGAATTTAATTTCTGTCGAAGTTTTTAAGATTATATATATATATAGTATCTATACATGCATGTAATCTCACGTTCTAATTTAAAAATATTAAATATACATAGTTTAGTTAAATCTAAAATGTAAATCTTTAAAACTAAACAAGAGAATAAAATATAATATAAAGTTATGTCATTTCTATGCATTAGAAATATTAAGTGTCTTAACTTTGTATGCCTGTATTTTGTATATACGAAATAAAATCCTGTTAATTAGTTATACTCTTCTGCAGATGAACACTTGTATAACTGTAAATTATATAATATTTGAATTCACGTTCAGTTATGGCCAAGACTTCTTTCAAAAGGTATTTTCATAAACATGCAGCAAATATAACATATCTATATTTAATACCACATATGCGTACCAAAAATTACGATGTTCATCTTATCAATACAAACAATAGAGAAAAATAGCGCCCTGGAAACCCTCACAGTTGCCGTCTGTATGGCATTGTTCAGCTGTGTTACCAGGGTGGTTGGTCCTAGTGGTGTAGTGGTTAACACCTCGTACTAGTAAACCGAAGATGTGGGGTTCGATTCCCGCCAAGGGCTATATATGTTATTTTGCTCTTATTTCTTTCTATATCAACATATATACACTACTTCAGACTCCTCATATTCAAGTTTTGTAGAGGCAATCTTATTCAAGTAAAATATAGATTTGTACCAATTGGGCAAAACATACATTATTATCGCCACAATCATTGTCACCTTCATCACCAATTGCCATTTGCATCATTATCTGGTCATCATTGCAATCAGTGGTCGTTTAGCGAGGCAGCGTGGTGCAGTGGTTAGAGCTGGGGGTTTGAATGAGGAAGGCCAGGGTTCGATTCCCCGACCACTGAATGAATTTGTCCTCGGTGATATCCCAGGGACAAATTTACCACGCTTTGTAAATAGCCAACTAGTTTGCCTCCTACCATTTGGGATTCTTAACTGGGGAAGAGGGAGGTTTTTAACATGACACTGAAAAGCCCCTTCATGGGGAGTTGTCATTAATTTTGTATTTTTTATATGTATTTTCTTTAGTTCAGCAAAACCTAACTGTTCTTTGTTGCAATACATCCAAGTACTGACGAGTCCTGCGTTTCTAAGAGACTGGCAGTTACTCTCACTTTAAGTCCCTGCATAGAATAGCAAGGAAATGGGCCTACTGTTTAGATTCTATCAGCCTGAGAGGACGCGAGTGTTTCACCATTTGCAGATGTTAGACAAAATGCATGCACGCACTTCAAATGCCGAACCAGAACCGGCAGGGAATCGAACCCAAAGCCTCACCAGGCCCACAAAAGACTGGCACGTTTACTCGACTGGCTAAGTTAGTGGTGAATTTAACCATTTTGAAAGTCGTTGTTAAAACCATTATATGTAACAGGATAACAGGAGGTCCTAGAAAGCGAAGTTATTAAGACTTTCTCCTTCCAACCAGTGACTTTCTTTTCCTCCAAATCTAACTCAGTTTTCCAGCACGGCCGATTGGTAGGAAAGTAGCGGCATCTTCAAACTGAGAACTGACCTGCGAAAGATTAGTGTCCCGTTAAAGGCGAGTCAAAGATTCTCATCGCTTCAAACTAAGGAGACCGGAGATAAGTGCCGGTTCCACGAACCAGTTGCATTGTATAGGGTTTAGCTAGCTTGATTGACTTTTATTAAATCAGGGATTCACTCAGTTGGCCAAAAAGATACTTTATTTCTACACACACTGTTCTAGAAAGGCTAGGAAGGTTCTACTCTTTTTCAAGTTATCCTAAATACAACATCTTAAGTTTTGAACTCCTGCACTAAATTGGACCACTTGAAACAACTTCATATACCTCGGCTTTCAGTTTCAAACAGAATTCGTCTTAATCGTAAAAGCGCATTACTCGATGTTCTATAATATTCATATATATATATTTTTGACTAATTGATATCTGCATAAAACATCAAAAACTTCACCATAGGCGAAGCAATATACACTGACGCGAACCGACACTGAAGAAAAATATTTAAATTTTTCATAACTTCCTGTACAATGCAGGAAACAACGGTTCTTCGGCCTTATTTTGCATGAACAATTTTATAAATTGACGACTTCTAGTTGTACACCGCAATGAAAAGAAGTCCGGCTGAAACTGACATTTCGTATTGCAGTGCTTTGTTCTCCTTAATTCCTTCACGTTAGTTCGAAAATTCTTTTCACTCAGGTGTTAATAAATCTATAAAACTGTTTCTGAAGAAATCCAGGCACAACATCCCATTTATGACTCATTTATTTTGCAAGGGCATATTGTTGAGAGAGTTTCTTTAAAGATTAGCATCACATTCTTATAATTCTCATTTTTACAAAAAAGTTCACCGTTAGTATTTGCCGTGATTTTCGTAGTCTGCGTGATTGGAAGTCGATTGAAAAAATTGCTCAACAAAACAAGCTTTGAATTTACATCTTTTCTAAACAACTTTAATTTTGCCAAGGTTTCGAATACAAAAGCAGCAACTGACAAATTCTAATAGTAGACATGTGTCAGTGTTTATTTTATATTAAAACACAGATTAACTCAGTAATTGTATAAATAAAAAAACCCTAGAAACGAAACAAAACGTTTAAAATTTTTACAATTAAAACCGTTGGCTCCATGTTGATTTTTCTTTAAACTATATTTGAAGTTTATATTGCTAATTGTTATACTAAAGATAATTGATAGTTAAACTGACAAATCCAGTGTTATAATTTTATAATACTATACTAAAAGTAGTTGACCAAATTGAAAACATAAAATAATAATTATTTATTTTGCGTTATTCGTAATTTTAATTATGATTATAATTATCTATATTTTTACTTTACCAAAAAAGAGGCTGCGAAATCTGCGAAATAGTGTGAAGTATTCACGGGGTCAGGGTTAGGGTTAGTCTTTATTCTATTAACACCCAATAAACAAAATATTGGATTCGTTTAATTATATATAATTATAAAAAAGATTTTAAAAAATGATAATTATTATAGATTATAACTTCTCCAAGCTGACACATGCAACTGAAGTTATTTTTGTTCTTTCTATTTAGGTAATTTCTGATTGCGTCAACACATACTGTTATTTGGCCGAGAAATCCATAGAATTGCAAGCCCCGTGATCGAAAACGCCATATCTTGTCTACATGATTATACAGCAAAGCTTTGTTTTAAGGTGAACTGTAATTGCAATAAATGTAATCCGAACTGGGAAGAAAGGTTGCATTGCTACTCCCGTTTGACTAAAAATAACTTTGGCTTCCTGTTTTTATGTAAAATTCGATTTGAGAGCATAATTTATTAAGTTGAGAGTAGATTGGCCTTTGACGTAGCTAAAATGGAACGTCTCAGGATGAAAAAAATAAAATTCCTTGTGATATTTTGTTCAATCGATGAATGCTATGCAACAAAATACAGTTTATTCTAAGCAATATTGAGATTGCACAACTGAATTTTCTCTCCTTTTCACGAAGAATACTATCTTCTACACAATAAAATCAGGCATAATTTCTGAGTAAAATGTGTTGCTCATTCTTAGAACTTCAAACACACCTGCACTGTAAAGCAAAATAACTTTCAAATCGCAAACCCAGTTCTGTATAACAAAATGCAACCTTCAGTTATCACGAAATATAACAGCAAAAAGAAATGGCGCTTCTAAAGCCGAATTTAGAAAGTTATACTGAAGTTACAAAAACTTTATGAAAACAAACTCCTTCCTTAACTGAGAAATAATATCAAAATATAAACTTGTACTTAAATGAAACGTTCTCAAAAACCAAATTGTAAAGCAAAAAACTTTCAAATAGCAAACCACATTTATTAGTATATAACTAAATAAAACCTTTTTACCATAAAATAAAACATTTTCTACAGCAAAGACAAGTTAAGCTTCTATAAAGCAGAAGTTAAAAGCAATAATTGTAGTTGCTAAAAACGTTTGTGCATTGCTTCCTAAAATGAGAAATAAAATTCAAAATCAAAACTTGTATAAAAATATTCTCGTTCGAACATCATTATCCGCTCAGTTTGTAAGATAGGTTCTCACACAAACATAACTATCTGCTGAGTTTTTAAGAAATGAATAAGTTTCGTAGACTGATTCATTGGAACTATGTCTTGAAGCTACATAAAATGATTTTATTCTAACATACTTTTCTAATTGTTTATCATTAATCAGTGTGGTGTTTACATTGTATATATATTATATATACTTTGATATGTAAAGACGTAGAAAACTTTGGGATATTAAAAAACTAAACTCTTTCTTCATTTGACATCTTTAGAGTATTTCAATAAAAGCAAATATAATGACAACATGAATATTTTAACAAAAGTTTGTTTTATATAATTCTCCGTCTTATATTAGAAATATGTTTTCTGTTCTGCAAATATCATCCCACACCTTGCAAAGGGATAATATAATTTTTATTCTCTGCGCCCAATTCAAAAACATGTACAACTAGACTGGTTCATACTCATTTTCATTGTGACAGCAGCAAAATAAAAGGACTCTCTTCCAAATAATATAAAAACTTTAACACTAACTTATTATCATAAATTCGAAGACAAATAAAGTTATTTATTACATTGATATGAGTGTTTTACTGCAAAATACACCACGAGGCACTAATAAAGTTTATATGAAACTATACATCCGGGTAACGAATGACATATCCATATTCTTACGAGTGAAGATATCGCTGCAGTTATTTCTTTGTTTGTAATCTAGTCCTCATTTATTATCGAAAGACTCGTATCTGTGTTATAAAAGGAAAATTACACTTCGAACGCTCACTCATAAAACATTTTCAGTTTCACTAGATCTAAGGCCCGGGTTAAACGTCGATCTTAGCATGCGTCGAACGAAATTGAACCCTTTATGTACATGATAAGTTCGACGTTTGTCCCAATTACGATCGACTGATTGAATTTCGATCGACAAAGTCGTTCTAATCGACGT